>JANAVB010026199.1:7552552-7598855 GCA_029216955.1 Iris pallida | reverse complement strand
GGTTCCTCCATTTACGGATCCGCAATAGTATGTCCCAAACGTTTCACATACTGGGCGGTTACTCGACTGACCTATATGTTTCTCTTTTCTCACTCGTTGTATATGTTCCTTACGAAATCCAGAGAGTAGATAAAGAGAGAAAAAGAGAAACATGGAGAGAGTTCTGTCCATCCAAGGAGTCAAAGAACATTTTGATAGAGTGTTCCATAGTTCATCTTTTAACTTGCTGGTTCATAGAAGCTGATCGAAAAAATACATACCTACATACATACATACATACATACATACATACATACATACATACATACATACATATAGATGAAGGATCCTCATCCCAATATTTGCATTACCATGCATCCCCATGTTATCAACCGTTGGATCTTGTTTAAGTATCTAATTTTTAACCATTGATATATATATATATATATATCTATATATATATATATTTTTATTATATAGATATATATATATAATATATAGATATAATCTATATATAATATCTATATATATATATATATATAGGTGTTGTGTTTTGCCTTAGAGACTAGAAAATAGTCCCACATTGCCTAGGCCAAATGGGTAGTATCTCTATATAAGGTCTTGCTTGTGTTGAGAGATGCACATGAGGTGTGGAGAGGCACATGGGTGTCATGTGGGGGTATTTTTTTAGTAATAAGAAGGCTAACTCCCCAAAGAAGCATTGTGCTTTTTATCATGCTCTTGGAATTAATCCTTAGGAGCTAAGCCCGTTGGGGCTTAGCGACTCAGACTCGGACTCAGGCTCATGAGACTAATATAGTATTTTGTTGGTGTACTTTGCACTTAGTATGTTAGTATTGTCGTTAGGCGCATAGTGCAACCTTCGTTGCACTCGTTGTGCGACCCCTCTGCGTTGTCGATTGCACGCCCATTCACGTGGCTAGTTCGTACGGCCCGTTCGTGCGGCTAGATGGTGCAACCGATGGTGAGACAGTTTGCATGTAGACATACAGTACGTGTTGTGCGTCGGTACGCGAGTGCACGTGGGCACAGTTGGCGTAGTTGGCACACTGTGCGCGGGTGCGTAAGTGCACGTAGGCACAGTTGGTGCGTTGTGGCGGTGCGCGAGTGTGCACGTGTGCAGTTAGCACAATTGCATAGCAGGCATTATAAGTGTTGTCGTGTCTGTTCACGATCTGAACAGTTACAAAATGTTCAGAAAAGGTTCCTCCATTTAGATCCGATTAGTATGTCCCAAACATTTCACATACTGGGCGGTTACTCGACTGACACATATATGTTTCTCTTTTCTCTCTCGTTGTATATGTTCCTTACGAAACTCAGAGAGTAGATAAAGAGAGAAAGAGAGAAACAGGAGAGTTTTGTCCATCCAAGGAGTCAGAAGAACATTTTGATAGAGTGTTCCATAGTTTATCTTTAACTTGCAGGTTCGTAAAGCTGATCGTGTGGGGCAAATCTAGATTTGAGCTCCGATGATCCATCACCCCAGCAGGCCCTTTTATTCTTCTGTACATCTCTTCTCCACCTGTAATTCGTTCTATCCTAGTTTAAGAGAAGAACGAGATCTTCTCTGATCTAATCAGAAATTTTTTGGGCTTTTGTTGCTGCTGCTACGAAATTCATTTGTGCCTTCTTCAAGTGTTACATTTGATTTCGTATCTCTGAATCCTCCGAGATTTTAGTTTTGCACCTTCCTCGAAGTGTTGCCAAACTCTATTTTTTATCATAAAATCAACCCCAGGACTAACAATCTCAAAGCTAGATTTACAAGATGGAAACTCTTGTACTTCACTCATAGTTTTCAACTTTAACAAGTTAGAGAAATTGATGGAGAGAGTACCAAATATAAAAGAGGAAGGTTAGACTCAATCTTCAACTCGTGGACATCGACCACGTGTTATCTGAGGAGGAACCGAAGGTTCCAAAGGTGGACTGTGAATGCGGTTGCTACTGCTACTGCCAAAAGTCCAAATGAAGAGGAAAAATAGCTTTTGTAGGCTTCTGTTCCTCAATGTATGGAGGACTCTCTGGCAGAATCTTACTCAAAGAAGACCAATGCCAGAGAGATATAGAGCTTTGGAGAAACTGTATGTAGATGACAAGAACAGGAGCAAGATATTCATCGTTGAGAAATACACAAATGGCTTTTTGAAGACGAGAAGATGATGCTGCCTCAGGTGAAGGAATTTTTGAAGTTGTGTCAGAAATTGAAAATAGGAGATGCCCCTCAATGACAGTTCGTTGTTAGAGGGATCGTCTCCAAGCTTCCCGCTGGATGGAGCAAGTTCTATGCCAATATGCATAGAAAAAAACTGGAGATCAGTCTTGAAGATCTCCTGCAAGAAATTTATGTTGAAGACAATGAAGGCTCAATTGAAGGTGGAACACTCTGTCCAAGTAGATGACTAAGGCCAACTTGGTCTAGATAAAGGAATCCAAGAAAAAAGTGACTTCCCACCACAAAGAAGTACTTCATATCTGAAAGTGAAGGGTATTTTTTATGCACTAGAAGCCAAAGTCCAATATGACTTACTTTAAATGTGGCAAGAATGGCCATTACAAGAGTGACTGCAGATCCAAGCCCAAGCAGTCATAGCAAGGTAAGCCTAGTAAGGTTTCCATGTTTACTGACTTAATTGCTATAATTACTTAGGTCACTGCGGTAGGGGCTGACTCTAACTGGTGGGTAGACACTGGTGCCACCTGCCATGTCTGCTATAGCAAGGAATAGTTCACCACGTACAAATCAACCTTGAAAATGTTATAGTAGCAAACAAGGCACAAGCTGAAGTATAAGTCGGGACGGTGGCGTTGAAGCCGAGTTCAAAAAAGTCTCTAACGCTTCAAGACATGAAGCATGTACCTGTTATTGCAAAGAATCTGATCTATAAAGGCCTACTCTGTAATACAGGCCTAAGGATGGACATCAATGTTGGCCAGATGGTGATGTCCATAAGAGGAACCTACTTCGGGAAATGCCTTTTATACCGAAGGGATGTTTAAACTTTAGCTTGTAACTCAGTCTAATAAAATTAATGCAATCGCTCATTCTGATTATACTTTGAGTTGTGGCATAATAGACTAGGACATGTTCATTGTAAAAAATAAACAAAATATCTAGTTTAGGACTTATCTCCAAATATGGGGGTAAGGTAGGGAAATGTGAAGTGTGTGCTCAAACGAAGATCACATAGAAACCCTTTCATCGGGTTAATCAAAGCACAGATCTTCTGGAGTTGGTACACTCCGATATCTGTGACTTTAAACAATTCTATACAAAAGTCGGGATGAAGTATTTCATAACCTTCATCAATGACTTCTCAAAATACGCATTCATCTACTTGCTGAAGTCTAAAGAAGAAGCGTTCGAGAAGTTCAAAGAGTTCATGGCCGAAGCTGAACGACAACTGGACAACAAATCAAGGGATTAAGAAGTTGTCGAGGCGGAGAGTATCGGTCTCATGAATTCGTATTGTTCTACAAAGAACATGAAATCATGAACGAGACTACTGCTCCGTATTCTCCTCAATCTAACGGAATAGCAGAAAAGAAGAACAGAACATTAACAAAAATGATGAACTCAATACTGTTGACTGCGGGTCTTCCAAAATACTATTGGGGAGAATCTGCATTGACGACCACTTTTATTCTGAATAGAGTGCCGTATGCAACTTCTGACATCACTCCTCATGAACTCTGGTTCAAAGTCAAACCTAACTTGAATATTATTAGAGTGTGGGGTGTCTGGCATATATAAATTAAGCTTCCAGATTTGAAGATTCAGAAGCTCGGGACAAGGACTACGAAGACGGTCTTCTTGGGATATGTCGAGAAGAGTGATGCTCAGAGATTTCTTGATAAATAATTAAATTATATCATTGAATCTTATGACGCAGAATACTTTGAAGATAAATTTTCAAGGCACAAAAACATTGCTCTTGCGGACATTCCAGGGAATAATAAGGGTACGCAGGAAAATAAAGTTTCCAATGTGAACGCAGTCCAAGAAGAAGTTGTTGTCGAGGGGATAACACTTGAACCAGAACTGGCTGAGCCGTCAACTAAGCGAGTGAGAAGACCAAAGAATTTCGGAGATATCTTTGTCACCTATTATGTGGAAGTAGATCCACTTACATATGATGAGGTGATGAAGACCAGAGACACTGTTTTCTGGAATGAGACGATCGATAATGAAATTGATTCAATCACCTCCAATAGCACTTGGGTGTTGGTTGATCTTCCTGAAGGAGCGAAACCCATCGGATGTAAATGGATCTTCAAGAAGAAGATGAAAGCAGATAAATCCATTGACAAGTTCAAGGCTAGGCTAGTAGCCAAGGGGTTCTCTCAGAAGTAGGGAATCGACTACTTCGACATGTATGCTCCAATAGCCCGAATGACCACAATTAGAATATTAATTGCTCTTACAGCAATATATAAGTTGGTGATACATCAGATGGATGTAAAGACAACATTCTTGAATGACGACCTGACCGAAGAGATTTACATGGAATAGCCAGAAGGATTTGTCATCAAGGGCCTTGAAGACAAAGTCTGCAAGTTTGTAAAATACTTGTACCATTTGAAGCAAGCTCCCAAAATGTGGCATGAGAAGTTTGACAAGGTTATATGGTCAAATGGCTACAGGATCAGCGAAACGGACAAGTGTGTTTACACGAAGTTTGCTAATGGAAGAGGTGTAATCATTTGTCTGTACCTAGATGACATGCTGATCCTAAGCACGGATATAGGCTGTGTCACGAAGACAAAGAAGTTCATCTCGACCAAGTTCAATATGAAGGACTTGGGGAAAGCTGATGTGATTTTAGGCATCAAGATCATCCGGAAGGACACTGGACTGGCATTATTACAGTCTTATTATATTAAGAAGATGATCACACGCTATAGGTATCAGGATCTTCGTACGCCTTACAGGTGTGACCTGAAGCTGGAACCAAATTCGAGGGAAAGCGTCAGGCAGCTGGAGTATGCAAGCGTCATCGGGAGTTTGATGTACGCTACTACTGCCACTAGGCCTGACATAGCTTTCATCATGGGAATTCTGAGTTGATTCACGAGCAACCGAGGCATTGAGCACTAGAAAGCTGTGAAACGAGTAATGAGATATCTCAAGAAGACTCAGACATATGCACTGCAATACAACAAAGATCCATCAGTAGTAGAAGGCTTCAGTAATGCAAGCTTGTGCTCAGATGTAGAGAGCAAGAGATCCACAGGTGGATTCATTTTCTCTATAGGTAGAGCTACTATATCGTGGAAGTCGAAGAAGCAGACTATGCTCTCTCGTTCCTCCATAGAATCTGAGTTTTTTGTACTTGATTCCATAACAGAAGAAATAGAATGGCTTTAGGAGCTCATGTATGGCCTCTTCAATGGGAAGAATAGAACTATGCAGCTAAAGTACAGAGTAGTGCACGATCTCATCAAGAGAGGTGTCATTGCAGTGATTGATGTTCAGAGTTAGGAGAATCTGGCAGATCCATTCACAAAGGGCCTCAAGTGCTAGCTGGTCGAAGACACAACAAGTAAAATAGGCTTAAAGGCCTTCTGATATTGTGTTATTGTAATCCTAACATAAAGTTTTATGCTATTAGTTCAAAGAAAAATCTACTAAGCATCTAGCTTTGGTTCAAGGGAGGATCATTAATTGGGAAAATATCAGGAACAGTAGGTACATGTCCTCTGGGACATGAAAGGGATACAGACCCACAACCACTATTGTCTACTATATATTTTCTGTGGAGAACAGATCCTGTGGAGAGGATGGCTTAAACGCCTTAATGAGTTCTTAGGCAGAGTGAATGTCTGTTCTGCTTTACTGGAAGCACGGTAGCATAATACTACAAAGGAGTGTTACAACTCCATGCTTCAGTGGGGTGACTCCACCATGTGGTTCCCAGGTAGGGGTAATGCCTCGACTTTGCGATTCAAGTCACAGAGGCGTAGCACCGCATATAGGCAGGCAGCCTAATACTGTATGATCAAATTAAAGAGTTGTAGACAGCACTACAAAGGTAATGGTGTCCTCATGTTATAGTGGCATGACACTACGAAGAGGTACCCAGGTAGGGGTAAAACTTCGTCTACGTAAGCCATGTCATCGCGGCGTAGCACCGCAAGGAAGCACAAGGCTTCATGCTGTGTAGTTTGGCACTACAGAGAGGCTTGTGACCTCATGCTACAGTAGTATGACACTATGATGAGGTACCCATATAGGGGAAATGCCTCTGCTTTATGACATGTCATAGTGGCGTAGCACCGCAAGGAAGCATACGGCTTCATGCCATGTCTCTTTATAAAGAACTCACCTAGAGTGTATGAATAGATATAACAGGCGATCTCTTCAGGGTAAACTTGTAGACGCCCAAAATATATACACCAAAATTAGGCTGAAACAGGGCCTTTAATGTGCAGCCAGAAGCACATATGACTATATTATGTGAGTGGAGAGAATTGCAACTATGGTACAAAATTTAAAGCTTAGTCCATTCTTGTATCATACTGTTGTTTGACCCATACAGAAAGATTCAAGTCGTCAGCGACATCTATCCTAATGCATAATGGACAGTCACTGTGGAGAACGCTCAACCCATATATAAATATATATGGGGGATTGATGGTGTTTTGCCTTATAGACTAGAATGATAGTCCCACATTGCCTAGGCCAAATGGGTAGTATCGCTATATAAAGCTTTGCTTGTATTGAAAGATGCACATGGGGTGTGGAGAGGCACATGGGTGTCATGTGGGGGTGTTTTTCTAATGTAAAGAAGACTAACTCCACAAAGAAAGCATTTATGCTTTTTGTCATGCTCTTGGAATTAATTCCTTAAAAGCTAAGCCCCATAGGGGCTTTGCGACTCGGACTCGGTCTCAGCTTCGGACTCAGACTCGGGCTCATGAGGCGTAATATGGTGTTTTGTTAGCGTACTTTACACTTAGCACAACAACATCATCGCTAGGTGCATAGTACGCCTTAGTTGCGCGAGCCTCTGCGCTGTCGATCGTACGCCCATTCACGTGCCTAGTTCGTATGGCCAGATGGAACAGCAAGTTGGCACGATAGTTTGTGCAGTACGTGCAGCACGTGCTATGTATGTTGTGTGCAGGTGCGTAAGTGCGCATGGGCGCAGTTGGCACATTGTACGCAGGTGCACGAGTGCGCACAGGTACAATTGGCACAAATTACTGTAGTGCATGCCTATAAGTGCTATCGTGTCTGTTCACAATCTGAACAGTTACAAAATGTTCGAAAATGGTTCCTCCATTTACGGTTCTGCATTACCACATCTTGAACGTTTCACATACTGGACGGTGACTAGACTGGCACTATATATGTTTCTCTCTTCTATCTCGTTGTATATGTTCCTTACAAAATTCAAAGAACAGAGAAGGAGAGAAACACAGAGAGAGTTCTGTCCTTCGAGGAGTCAGAAGAGCATTTCGACAGAGTGTTCCGTAGTTCATCTTTGAACTTTCTGGTTCCTGGAAGCTGATCGTGTGGGAAGAATCTAGCTTTGAGCTCCGGTGATCCGTCAACCCAGCTGGCCCTTTTCTTCTTCTGTTCATCTCTTCTCCACTGTAATTCGTTCTATCCTAGTTTAAGAGGAAGAACGAGATCTTCTCTGATCTAATCAGAAACGTTTTGTGGGCTTTTGTCGCTACTGCTACAAAATTTATTTGTGCCTTCATCGAAGTGTTACATTTGATTTCGTATCTTTGAATCCTCTGGGATCTCAATTGTGCACCTTTCTCGAAGTGTTGACAAACTCTATTTTTCATCCTAAAATCACGCCCCGGGACTAATTATATATATATATACATATATATATATATATATATATATATATATATATATATATATATATATATATATATATATATATATATGTATAAATGTCGGTGATAAGGATAAGGAATAGTTCAAGATATTAACATCTAAGTTTTAGAAAAATTTGATTAATTTTAGACTTTTGGAATATGTAATCTTATTATCACTGTTTTAACAATAATGAAAGGCCATGAACTTATGTAAATCGTGATTCATAATGTATAAAGTTATTTGATGTCGAGATCTCTTACATGGTAGGAAACTAATTGGATTGGATGGGCATTTGGGGTGATGGGGACGAGGTCCATCCCTATGATGACTGCATGAATGCAACATGATGCATTACCGTTCTTTATGCAACGAACCTTGGAGAAGGAGGAACGAACCTTGAATTAGAAGGAAGAATGAACCTTAGAGAAGGAAGAACGAACATTGGGAGATGAAATGGCTAATTTTTTGGTCTTCTCCATGCAATGAATGTGGTGTACCCAAGAGGCATATCCTCTCTATAAATATGAGGGAGATGCTGAAGGTTGAAATAATAACACAACCATACACAACTTGTAATCCTCACACTTGTAATCCACCTCATGTGAGTTTGAGAAAAAGTCCTCAAGTTAAGTTGTACTAACTTGAGAGAATGCCCCTTGTAATCTTTCATTTGATTATAGTGAAAATGGCGAAGAAGGGGTAGGCGAAGGACGTAGGCTCAAATTGAGCTGAACATCGATAAATCTTGTGTGTGTGCAATCTTTCTTATTTTCTTTTCTCTTCCATTTTGAGTTTATTCTCATCTCATCACAAAGACAGAAAAGGTCTTACTTTTTCCAACATGGGGTGCATTTCTTTTTGTTACGCTTACAAAGTGCCCATAGCCCAACCTCACCTCAGTCTCTCGACATTATAACTCTAACTAATCCTGGTGGAGTTGATGTATTACTTAGAGCATCTCCAACCCTATTGTCTTGTTAAGTGTTGTGAGTCTTAGGTGGCTCCTATGTGGCATGAGCCACAAGACAATGTCTTGTTTATGTGGTAAAATTATATCTCAAATGACAATGAGATACAAAAACTCTCTCAAATGCAAAAGTATTGAGGAGACAATAAAAAGTATTTTTTCCAACTTCCAAGGCAACTCCTCCACTTCTTCAACTTTTTTATAAATATTTTTATTCACAAATGATGATGTGGACATAAAGACATTGTGAAGTGCATTGTCTAGATCTAGACAACCAACTTCACATTGTCTTTGCCATGTCATTGCCATGTCAACTCCACACTTTATTTCACATTTGCATTGGAGAAGTACTTTTGAAAAAAATGGTTGTCATTCCTATGTGGCAACTATTTTTTCAAACTCACAATAGGGTTGGAGATGCTCTTAATTAGTGATTTTTTTTATCTTGTTGAATTGAATGGCTCCAAGTGCAGTGATTAGGGCTAAGGAGGAGAGAGAGAGGTCCTTGTGACATTCATAGGAAAGGGACCAAAAATGCAGAGCAGATTGCAAATTTAAGGAGCTTGCTGACTTGGGTGTAATTGGGCCCTAACAAACAATCCTGACATGACATTTATGTCCAATTAGGCTTCCTTAACCTCTAGCTACACATGTGATGACAGTACATGTAAGTTTAGCCAAGGGAGTTATCGAGAGCAACTAATTACTGTCTACGAATTTTTAAATTGTGTTACCAAAATTATCATTAATTTATAAAGGACGCTATAAATTTTATTTTTAAAAATTAGCAACCCACTTTAAAAATTCGAAAATACTGTAAAAGTCTCATTGGCAATTGCAATTTCCTATACTTTTAGAATTTTGTTAACATGTGCCGTAAAAGCATATGTTAACACATTGATAAAAGCGTAATTTATATTGATACTTCCACCAGCACATTTTCAATACACATTTCACATAAAATGTGTACTGATAAATGTAAAATGTGCATTGATAAATATACTAGTAAAAATATCCAAATAAAATACATATTTATCAATATATTAACATGTGCGCTTAGAGCACATGTAACATGTTAACAAAACATAGTATGAAGATGCTTGTTAAATATCCCTTGTTCTAAAATTTGTTTATTTGCAAAATATTTCAATTAATGATTGTATATGGGTATTGCCACAACCATTTTGAATGTTGGTAGGCTAACTAATGAAACAATATTTTATGTATCAAAATTTTCTTTCAAATCTCCAATAACTTCACCTATTAAAATATTTTTTAATTCTCTGGGACCACCAAAATCCTATATACGCACAACCTCTTCTTCTCGAAAAATGAAATTCAAATATATGATAGATCTTGTACTTTCAATAATTTTCTTCATGCAATTTTATCTTATTTCTATTTATTACTTTCTATTTTTGTGCCCATCCTTCTTTTAATTTTATTAGGATTCCTTATTATCTTTTATTGTTTCTAATTGTGTTCGAGTGGAATGCCCATATCCTCAAAATAGATTGAAGATATCAATGTTGCACAGACAAGACACAATGAAGACACTTACACCTATTTTAATGTATCCTAATGTATTTAAGAATAACTAATACGTGTCCGACATAACATGGCCATATTTTTGGAGTGTCCATGCTTCCTAGAAAGATATGGTTGTTTTTTGAATTATGATCAAAAGTTAAATATAACCTTTTAAATGATTAATTTAGTTATCTAATCTTTTAAATTCGAACAAATGACAAATACCTTTTAACAATAAAAAATAGATAATGACCAATTTTGTTTTAATATGATATTATAAATTGTTGTTGTTAAATTTTTTAATAAATATAAATTTTGTCCACCTAAAAGATTTTTTTATATCAACGCCTGCAAAACAATATACTTTTCTAATATCATATTGAGATATCATTTCTTTTTAAAAAAAATCAAGAAAAGAGAATGATTAGATTTATATGAATTTTTTTATTAAATTGATCAATATGATATTGCTGAGGCACAAAGATGGAAACAAAAACTATAAAATATTAAAAATCACATATTGATCCTCTAGACTATGAGATATTGAAAATAATGGTTGAACCTAACTCCAACGTTATTCAAAATGAAGATGATAAAAAATTAAGGAACATGATTAGAAACTGACTTGGCGCTTGCAAATAAGAAGGGTATAAAAAATAAATCAGTCCTTCTCTTTGCAATCACAGTTGCTTCAATGAGAATGAACTGTTTACAAGATCTAGAATGGAAGACATAATAATAAGCATCTTGCTGGGGTGAGGAAGACCAAAGTTGCTCAAAGCAAGATTTGTTCTCTTTCGATGATCTGCTCCCTGGAACTAGCAAGTTCACATGATGAACTTCTAGAACGCTCCCTTGTCACCTCTATGATACATCGAACTCAAAGAACTCTCTGGATAGGTGGCGGCCATGCAAACTTCTCTTCTATTCTCTCTCTTTCTTTCTCGTTCTGTGTGCACGTAAAAAGAAAACGAAGAGAATATATATAGGGAGAGGTAAAAACCTTAACCCTCAGCTAGCCACCGCCTATAATCCTAAGAGATTTGATCAGCTAGAACTGAATCCCAAAATGTAATGAGCGGTTTAAACTAACAATACACAAAAATTGCACACTCAGCACAATTAATACAGATTCAACATAATATGCGCATATCTCGTTGTCGCATAGATGCACAGGCTCGCAGTCGCACAGGCTTGCTGGTACGCAGCAACGTAGACATGTAGGCTCGCAAGAACATAGGCGTGTAGGCTCGTATGACGTTGTTGTGCAAGAAACAAAAGTTTGTAGCATTATCAACAACTGAGGTTGAGTACATTGTCGCCTGACATTATTGTGCTCAAATTTTATAGATAAAGCAAACTTTAGAAGACTGTAATCTGTACTACACTAAGTTTTTCATATTCTGTGATAACACTAGCACAATTAATCTGACTAAGAACCATGCATGTCACTTACGCACTAAGCACATAGAAATACGTCACTACTTTTTACGTGATCACCAACAACACAAAGATGTTTGTCTAGAATTTATTGACACAGATCATCAACTGACAGATATATTCACAAAACCACTAGCCGAAGATCTCTTTAACTATCTGTGTCGCTAGCTAGGCACTCTTGAATTTTCAGAGTCTTAATGAGTTATGATTAATAAAAATACTCAGAACATAAAATTTACTGATTTATTAATCGAAGTTATTTTAGGTACAAGCCGAAAGGGTCCTTCTGTCAACAAGGCGTAAAAGCCTAAGTGACTCGGTGCCAAGTGTCTTCGGACTACCACTAGCCGGGATCCGGCCCCTACAACTAACCCAAGGTAATGGATATTAATTAATCAATAAAGTCTAAGTTTCTAAGTAAGTTTTATCATTCATTACTCATAGATGAACCAAAATTCAAGTAGCCGAACTCGGATCGAGTTCGGACCGAATTCTGTGGGGATATTTTTATTTAACCCGAGAGCAAAACAACAACCCTCATCTACTTCTTCTTTCCAAAACAGCCGAAAATAGCCCTCCAAAACCCCTAAACTTCAAAACCCAAGTCATAGAAAGCTTCCTTTTAGGCTTTCTAACCCAGAATTTCTTGGATCTTAGGTGTTCTGAAGGCTTCCTCTTCCGTTTTTGTTCATCTTGAGGTATAATTCTCTCTATTTGTTTTCCAATTTCGTTATGGCACCAAGATTATTTATGAGAAAGAAAAGTAGAAATGTTGGTTCTTCATCTACTTCTGAGTATAAACCTGTTTATCTCTTTAGTCCATTTCGTCCCGATGACGACGATGAATATGATCCTATACAATTTGTTTCTCTAGAAAGATCTAGTAGTTGGTTTGATCATTTTCGTTATCGTAAAATATGTCCTGGAAAAATAATCAATTTTACTATTTTATCATAATATTTTAATACTTTTGAAAATCTAGGTCTTCATGAATCTTTGGAATTTATATATCCGATCTATGAAAATGCGGTACGCATGTTTTATTGTAACTTACAAGAATCAGAAGACTGTATTCATTCATCGGTTAGCATAATGGAATTTGAATTTAATTCTGCCTATTTTAGCGAGTATTTTCAAATGTCAAATAATAGTGATGCTCTTGTCGACATAACTAAAGTTCAATTTCCTGACGGTATGACCCTTAAATCTTTTAAAGTCGCATTGTGTCCTCCAGATCCGGTTTCTTAGAGATGGATATACGTACGCAACTTGAACCAGCACTTCTATGAGTTGCATCACATTATTATTTCCTCTCTCTTACCAAAGACGGGATCTACTGACGAGATCACGTATTTGAAATTATCTGTGATGTACTATATTCACTTTGGGATTTTCTTTTCCTTTCCTAAAATAATGTTGGCACTCATGATTAATTGTCGGAGGGCAGGCCATAACCTCCTATACCCCATGCATTTGACAGTAATCCTTTAGAAAATTTCTATTCCTTTGGATTCTTGTTCTATCTCTGGGATGCCTTCAGAGCTTCTTAGGTCTAATAGATTCCTATGTCCTCCTGGTAATGTTCCACCTTAGTCTGCTCCAGCCCCAGCAGATGCTCCAGCTGATCCAGCCCCTGCAGCCCCGGGTCACACTATCGACGAGCTGTATCAGCAATTTGATGCTTTTGTCACTCTTCAGGGACAACAGAGTCATGCCGACCTGACTCATTATAGTGACACTGAGTTCCGCCACATCTTTCATGTTCAGATCCTGAGAAATGCTATGGCAGATATTTAGTGGACGATGACTCATCATCCTACTGCACCGACGACTATCATCCATCACCATGTCTTTGATGGACAGAGACTTGATGATGATCAGACCTTTTCTTACTTCGACCCGATGACTGCATACTTTGATCCGACCCAGCCGTCTGCTGATGTTGTTGGAGATGCGAATAGTTGATATGATATTTTTGGACTTAGTGTTATGTGGATGTTTCTGATGATGATGATCTGTAGTAGCACATTTATTTTATTGTTGCATTTTGGACTCTTTTGCTTCAGTTGTAGTGACACTTTATGATCAGTGTTAGACTATCATAAATTTTCTTTCTATTATGCAAACTTTTATTTTTCATATACTACTGCTACAGTTGATATTCTAGTTTCCATACTACTTGAGTTGTGCTGTGACTTGTGATTACATATATTATTTGGTATTACTCTATTATTTCTTTGTTGTTGTTGGCTCATTGATTGCAGGGGAGCCATTTTTTAATTACATGACAAATGGGGAGATGAGTATACCAAAATCAAAAGTTTCAAGCTTTACATTCAGACAAGTCAGGTATACTTATATTTTTAAAGTTTCAAGATGATATTTTGGTATTGACTCAAAATTTGTCAATTATCAAAATAGGGGAGATTGTTGGCCCACTGGTCATGATCATACCTGATTTTGATAATCAACGCCAACTTTGGTCGATACGTAAACTATACACAGCTACAGGTATCAAGTCAGAATGTCTGCACCTACTGCTACAAAATATCTGGTCGTCATCTTTCTTCTATAGTTTTATCTTTATTTGAGTCTAAAAAAATATGTAAGATTGATTGTATCGGTACTGGCTTAGCTATTTTTATTCCATAAATATAAACTTCCTATCCAAAGTCCACAAACAAAATAGCCCCAAACCCATAAAAGTGGCCGAAATCAATAATGTTAGAACCCTGACAGAATTCGGCCAGAACTCAGCCCGAGTTTGGTCAAGCCTGTTTAAACTATTTTTGAACTTCCTGAATATCTGTATCCAACATTCAAATGCAAGATTTCTGCATCCGAACTCTGCCCGAATTTGGTTCCCAAAAATACTATAAATAGAGAAGAACTTTCAAATTTCAATCATCCCATCTCATTCACTATCTCTTCTATCTACTTCTTAAGTGTTTTCTATATGCTATACACTTTCATATTTAGCCTATACTACTCTTAGCCAAGCCAGTATCATTTTTAGTTCAATTTAGAGTTTGGGTCAAAAGAGTTGTATCAGACTATCTCATATAACGTTCACATTTTCAAAATACCTTCTGGAGTCGGTCGTGCATCGTCGCCAAGCATGGTGTTATTGAAGTTGGTCATGTACTTGTCTCCTAGCACGGTGTTGTAAAAGTTGCGAGCACTCAGTTAAAGCTTGTGCCATAGTGGATTAACATCGAGCAAGAGTACTCGAGACTGGACTAGTCCTCTGCGAGGGATACCGGTATATATCGCTGTGTTACTGAGTTTGATTCTTATTAATTCTTTACTTTACCACAATTCATATACTGATATTTATCTGCTCTTACCTATATTTAATTAGCCATATTAAATAGTTTTTAAAATTGTGATATTTGTTCTGTTATACGTACATACTCTATTCACCCCCTCTAGAAGTGCTCAACGGTCCTATAATTGGTATCCGAGCAGGTTATACATATACATAACCACCTAGAGAGTATATATGACAGCCGTTAAATCTATATTCAACGGTGAAGGGCAATCCAACCGCCACTATTTGATGGAACAAACTATACATATTGGAAAATATGAATGAGGTTTTTCCTTAAGTCACTGGACTTCAATCTTTGGATGATAGTTATAGACGGTTACAAGAAACCGCCTAAAATAGTGATTGATGGTATTCTAGTAGACAAGCCCCATGATAAGTATATTGAGCATGAAAAGACACATGCTAGTCTAGACGCATTAGCTATCAATGTACTATTCTGTACAATTAACAAAAACAAGTTCAATTGCATATCTACTTGCGCCACGCGCCACATCTAATAAGATTTGGAGACTTCTTGAGGTAACTCATGAGGGAACTTCTCAAGTGAAGGAATCCAAGATCAGTAGATTGATACAAGAATACGAGACATTCAAGATAAAACTCAGTGAATCAATTACATAGATGTTTACTCATTTCCTAGGTATTACTAATCCTCTACAATCTCTTGGAAATTATTACAACAACCACGAGAAGATCAGGAAGGTACTGCATGCTCTAACCAAGAACTGGAACCCAAAGGCCACCACGATCATAAAAGGAAATGACTTCACCATGATGACATTGGAGACACTTATGGGCAAGCTCATAACCCATGAGCTGGATTTGCAAGACTTTGAAGAGGCAACCCCCAAAGAAAAATACACTGCCTTCAAAGTCCAAGCCAAAAGAGTCTCATGTAATGATACTGATGATGAAGATTCTGATGATGATGAACAAGCCCTACTGGTCAAAAACTTCAAGAAATTCTTAAAGTTTGAGCGATCAAACCGAAAGAAGAAAGATATCCATGAAAGCAACGAAGAAGATAATATTCGCTTTGGATGCAAGAAGTCAGGGCACATGAAGAAGGACTATCCACTAGCAAAGAAAAGCAGTCCACATGACCGATGAAGATCGAGCAGAAAAGTAACAACTAGTCAAAGGTACACAAACACCAGCATCTGACACAAAAGTGAGGCCAGTGAATCAGAAGAGGATGATAGACCTAACAACAGTAAAAAGTCTGTCTGATGGCATATGACAAGGTATCAAAAAACACCCTTTACGATAATTTTATATTTGACCCATTAGAAGATGCTTTCAGCAAACTACTTGAAGAGCACAAAAATGTGTTGGACAAGTATAAGCAGTCTGGCAAGGAGATTAAGGCATACACAACCGAAGTAGCCAAACTATCATAACTTCTTAAAGATATCAAAGAGACGTCTACTATCACGAGGCTACCGGTAACACGAAGGCGATAGCCAAGATTAAACTGGAATATCATGAGGCTATCCTCACTATAGAAAAGAAAGAAAAAGACTATGTCAAAGTGCAAGAACTATATGACATAGAGAAGAAAAGACACTTGGTCATTGCACAGAGACTCACGGATATGACTGCTAAATTCGAAGATTCTTGTGTAATCTCTAAAAAGTTGGAGATCAAATTAGGCAAACAGGTCACCCTTGTTACACTGCCTATGGTTAGTCCTAATACTGTGCATGTACCATGAAGGACTAAACCAAAGAAAGGACATAAGCAACCCGTTTCTCATAACTATGCTTTCACATATAGATTTTTAAGAAAGACACAAAAGAAGCATGTCAACAGAAAAACAAAAAATACTACTTCAAAAATCATATGCACATCGTGTGGTAAACACGATCACATATCACAGTATTGTAGAGCTAGAAAATTAGTTGACACAAATATGCTTACTTGGATTCCTAAAACTAATCAAGCTGGACCCTTGAAGAAATGGGTACCAAAGGTTACATCTACTCGTTTTGTAGGTGGACCTTCAACCCTCTCATGCTGAAAGCAAATGGATCCTCGATAGTGGATGTTCGCGACACATGACAGATGTGTTGGCCTAATGATTGTATCATATTTTTGAATATGGTTAATATGTTAAGTTTAGCATTTCTTTATCACTAATCTTCATACAATCGCTATAGCATTTCTACTTATACTTATATCTTTGGTGATATGTGCCCATTGGTTTACATCTTAGTGATATGGCTTATCTATCTTAAATTTAATTGGGTTGCCAAAATCAAAACTATATTTTTTATTGTGGTCATTCAATTAAGTTTAATCATTATGATATCACTAACATTTATGCCATCACCTTAGCACTTATACTTAAACTTTGCATTGTCCTAATGTGCTTTAACTTATCATACTTGCTACTATGTATATTGCTTTGTTCGTCTAACATGTACATACAAAAAAGCAATAAACAAGATCAATGTGGACATATGCAATGAAGAAATCATGGTAGGCCAAAGACGACGGATCCCACAAGATTTCTCTGAACCACCCGACGACATCTCTGGAGCCAAGCCATGCCATCATCATTCAAGACTCTGAAGAAGCCTGCACCTGCCTAAGTGTATCTGGAGTCTGTAATGAGTCTTAGGAATTATTGTAAACACAAGAAATGGATGGCAAAATAAAAAACTAGGGTAGATAATAACCAGGACTCTTCGGAATCCTGGCGGATAATCCGGCGGATCTCCGTGGAAATCCGACGGAAGATCCGAATGGTCTCACAGAATACCTTCTGTGAGTGTTCGGATGATCCGGCGGAAAACTGCGGAATTCCGGCGGATTTTCCGCCATATGACCGTTTGCATTCCAACGGTCAGATTTTACGAATGATTGATCCCAACGGCTCTTTTTATAGCCGTTGGACTATACAGACGGATGATCCGGCGGATTTCCGCAGAAATCCGGCGGATGATCCGTCAGCCTGTGAAAGTTGCATTATTGCAACTTTTCTTTTCTTTGGTTATAAATAGCCTTGAACCCCTTCATTCAAGGTTGATACTTTGAGCCTAAAAATTTCTAAAACCACCAAAGCCTATCCACAAACAACTCTACAAAGCTTTTATTTGCCATTCATAAATTGTGTTAGAGTTATTGAGTTGAAAAGTGAGATCTTCATCCTATTGTATAAGGAGATCAAAATCTATTGAGAAAGGTTGAAGTTGGAGAGTCTTCGTATCCAAACTCTCGGTTGAAGTTGGGGAGTCTTCGTATCCAAACTCTCGGTTGAAGTTGGGGAGTCTTCGTATCCAAACTCTCGGTTGAAGTCGGAGAGCCCTTCGGATTAAAGCTCTTGTGTAAGAAGTTGGCGAGTTCTTCGGATCCAAACTCGTGTGTAACTATTTGCTCAAATAGTGGATTAAAGCCGGAGAGAGTTCCGGGACTGGACTGTCTCTTAGGAGGATACCAGGATACATCGGGTGTCGGTATTGTGTTTGCTTCTTCTCTTGCACTTATATTTTTAAATTGCCAATTAGCTTGTGCTAAGTGCTTGATTAGTTAGCTTGACCCTATTCACCCCCCTCTAGGGTTCCTACAAGATGATGCATCCTTATTCGCTACACTATCGATGAAGAGAGGAAGATATGCTTTCTTTAGTAATAATCTTAGAGGTAACATTATAGGTAATAGTACTTTTGGTATATTTCTCTACCAAAAAATAAAAGACATTCATCTAGTCACAGAATTGAAACATATCATGTTGAGCATTAGGTATTTAGTAGATAACAGTTATGGTATCAACTTTGTGAAAGATAAATGCTCTATATATGAAATGTCTACTGGTAATCCCGTATATGAAGGTGTAACTCTTTAAATTTTTATTATATTTAAAGTTGATTTATTAAATTTAAGTTGTCGAAATAATAATAATAGTATTATTTAGAGAATTCAATTAGTGACAAAAATATTTATTTATTTTTTAAATAACAATTAGTTGTAACTCCCAACCTCTTACATTTCGTAACCTTCGACCCTTCACATTTGTAACTCCCAACCTCTTACATTCATAACTCCCGACCTCTTACATTCCGTAACTCCTAACCTTTTTCATTCTACAACCCCCGTCCATTCACATTCGTAACTTTCCTTCATTTCTCTATAAAAATAGAAATGTTGAGACAAAAAAAAACTCATTACCATCTTTTTCCTTTAGAGCAACCCAGCGACCCAAGCTACCGGAGCCGCACCGAGGAGCCGAGCTTCGTCGACAACCGACGAACCACCTCCTTCTTCTTCCTCGGTAAGAACTAAACTCCAGCCTTGGTATAGTTTAAATCCAAACATGCTAACTCCAAACCAATCTTGACTCGTGGTCACGTGACCGGCCCTAGTATTCAGTCCTGACATACCCTAGTTCGAGCCCTCTCCCTTGCATGTTTTTATATATAGATATATATAATGTCTAGAATGAAATATAAACTGTTGGGTTCTATTTCTAACATAGAACCAAATTTGACTTATTGGTCCGAGCAGCTGTGTTAAGACCCCATCCGGAAAGCCTGAGTTCGAGCCCATGGCTCTGTGTTATGTATATATATGTGTGTGTGGGTATATATACTGTTAATAATATTAAAAATGTATTATTTTATCATATGTTCTGTATTTTAAATGTTTATCAATACTTTTTTACATGTAAAATTTATGTGAAATACTGATAAATAGTAATTTTAATTTTAGTATTCATTTATGATTTTTACAGAATTATTTATTAATTAAATATATTATTTAGTAATTAAAAACAGTAATTAAAAAATTATGAAAACTGTGTATTCTATTTTTTATGCATGTTTAATACTGTTAATAAATATTGGACAAATACTGGTAATTATTGTTTTCATATGTAGTATTTAGAAATAAATTTTCCATAATAAAATATTATTATTTAATTTTTTATTGATTAAAAACTGAAAGTACTATTTAATGTATTTGATGTATATTGATTTTTAGTATATATTAAACAGTACTGTAAAATTAAATAAAATTCAGAATCAAATACTAGATGTTCTGTAGATCATTTTCATATATTTATATGTTAAATTTTGGTTAGTTTTGATATACTAAAAATTAGTTTCTGTTAACAATTAATTATAAATAATTTTTTTTAAAATAGTTTCTGATTCAAATAATTATATAAATAGTAATTTCTGTCCAAAAATTCTACAAACTTAATACCTTCATTATTTTGCCTAGTTTGACCAATAAAAAATAGTAGCATATTAGTTTGAGATCTCTAACTATTTAAATGAATGTTGTCGGACCCCTTTTCATAAATACTTTATTTATTTAGTAATTAAAATAAATTTTTTAATTATTATTAAATCCCTGTAAAATATAAGTATTCCATGAATTGTAATTTTAACTTAGTAAAACCTAATTTTGATGTGTATTAAATATTGTGTTAGTCTTAATGTTCAATATTAGGACTAGTGTGCCATAACTAGCACAACGTGACCCCGTAAGTAGTACAACACATAGATAACACTTAATCTTTAAACTAAAAAAATATTATACCTTGTTACAGCTTGAGGACTTTGGACATCAGCATTTAACAACAATTCTTTTCGGTAAAACAAGGCAAGTACACTACAACTTTACGTTTCTGTTCATGATTAATATTTCGCATTTTAGACTTTCGTTACATGTTTCTTATTTTTCCTACAAGCTGTTATTTACAAGTATCTCAAGTTGTATTTAGTGCTTCTCAAGTTGTACTTTCTTTGCATATTTAAAGTGGTACTATCCATGCATGTTTCAAGTTGTATTCCTCTTACACTTGTCTTACACTCGCATGGGTAGGAGAAATGTCTAGTTAACATGTGATCAAAGTCCGTAGTGTAGTACATGTATCCGAGCTTGACTGCACATAGTGCACGTGTAGTCAATGCCGTACTCCCATGTTGTCTTTATTTACATGTTACAAGTTCTCTTATTATAGTCGATCACATGTCTACTAGCTTTTCAAAATCACTTTACATAGTTCATATCTCTTGTCATATTGCAACCGTTATTTCTTGTTGCAATTATAAATTCTAGTTGTCATTTCCTTATTTTCATGTCTTTCCATATTTAAGTAACTGTAAGTTGTAAGGTTGTACTTTGCTCCTTTCCTGATTGGATCGTTGCAGGTGAATTGACTGAGGGGGAGTTGCTTTACAATTCATACTATGGACCTGCCACTGAGATGCTAGCCCACATCCCAGAGGATATCCCTACTAGGGAATACCATATAGCTTAGCTTACAGTTCGCTTTTGAACTTGGTTTGTAATAACTAGTTACATACATTTGGCTGGATTTATTTCCAGTTTACTATTGCTTTGGGAATGTAACTAAGTGACATCTTTGGACTAATTTCTATTTTATCTCGATATAGATGCTGTGATTAATCTGATTCGATATAAGTTTGAAGATAATTAAAGGTTTAGAACAGCTTGCTACATTGTATCTCATAGCGTAGGCTGGATGTGTCCGACACGTATCCGAATATTCGGGAGCGGGTCATGACAGAAGGGATTAAGGAAGGCAATATATATGTTTTTTTAGAAAGTACCAACAATACAGGTAAGTGCATAGTAGCCAATCAAGATGAAAGCTGGCTATGACACATGAGGCTAGGACATGTTAACATGGATACTATATCAAGGCTATCAACTAAGAAATTGGTAAAAGGACTCCCAAAAATTTCTTTCAAGAGAGGCATGGTATGTTCAGATTGTGAAAAGAACAAAGCAACTAGGTCATCATTTAAATCTATCAATGCTTAAGCACTTCTAGAGCCTTGCAATTAATTCATATGGATTTGTTTGGTCCTAGTAGAGTCGATAGTCTTGGCGGTAAGCTCTACACTTTTGTTATTGTTTATGATTTCTCTCGATTTACATAGATTTACTTTCTATCAAATAGAAGCAATGCCATTTTTGAATTACAAGTATTTTGTAAAAAGGTTCAAAATGAAAAAAGGTTTCATTATTACTCGAATCCGAAGTGATCATGGCAACGGATTTGAAAATACTGATTTCAAAAAGTTTTGTGAGGATAATGGATATTACCAAGAATTGTCTTGTCCTAGAACTCCTAAAAAAATGGTATTATGGAGCGGAAGAATAGAACTCTAAGCGATATGGCTAGAGTCATGCTTAACCAGCACAATCTTCTAAAATATTTTTGGACAAAAGCTGTAAGTACAGCTTGTCATATTTTGAATAGGGTGTTAATTCGACCTATATCGAAGAAAACCCCTTTTGAATTGTGGTTTGGAGAGATTCCTAATATTTTTTATTTTAAAGTTTTTGGATGGTGCTGCTTTGTCCTGAACACAAAGGATAACTTGCGTAAGTTGGACTTGAAGGCAGACAAAGGGATATTACTTGGTTTTGCTGCCAAGAGTAAGGGATATAGGATTTAGAATAAGAGATCTATGATTGTTGAAGAATCTATTAATGTTTCCTTTGATGAGCTCAACAGTCAGAAATCCAGCGACAGTGATGACGAAGATGTAAGAAACCAATCCAAGGTACCTGAAGATACTGCTACCAACGAGAATTATCTGGAGAGTCTGCCTAAGAAAATAAAATTCATGCCAGACCATCCAGAGACACTTGTCATAGATGATGTATTCAAGGGAGTAGGTACGCGTTCTTCTACTAGAGACATAGCAGCTAATGTCGCTTTCATTTCTCAAGTAAAACATAAATCAATAGCAGACGCTTTTCTTGATGAATTTTGGATTAATGTCATGCAAGAGTAACTTAATCAATTTGAGAGAAACCAAGTTTGGGAACTTATTTCTAAACCCATTGGTCAATCGATAATTGGTACAAAATGGGTGTTCCAAAATAAACTAAATGAGGATGGACATGTTGTACGCAACAAAGCACATCTAGTAGTACAAGGTTATAATCAAGAAGAAAGAATTGATTATCACGAAACTTATGCTCCTGTTGCCAGACTATAATATATTCCCATGTTTTGTGCATACACATATTTTCATAACTTCAAACTTTTTCAAATGGATATTAAGAGTGCATTTTTAATGGGTTTATTAAAGAAGAGATTTTTGTAAAGCAACCCCCTAGTTTTGAGGATTTTCAAAAACCTGATCACGTTTTCAAGTTAAGAAACACACTTTATGGATTCAAACACGCACCGCGTGCTTGGTATGAACGCCTAAGTACTTTTTACTTGAAAATGATTTTTCAAAAGAAAGGATTGATACAACTTTGTTTATCAGAACTTCAGATAGCATTTTACTTGTGCAGATATATGTTGATGACATAATATTTGGTTCTACTAACAAAAAACTCTGTCTAGATTTTGCTAAGTATATGCAAAATAGGTTTGAGATGAGTATGATGGGAGAGCTCAACTACTTCATAGGACATCAGATCAAACAACACTCATATGGAACCTTCATCAATCAAGCCAAGTACACAAAGGACTTACTAAATTAGTTTTACTTCGATAACGTAAAGCCTATCGGCATGCCAATTTCTACATCAGCTCAACTTATCCTTGATGAAAGTGGTAAACCTGTCGACTAGCATAAATATTGAGGTATGATTGGTAGTTTACTGTATTTAACTACTAGTTGCCTGATATTATGTCTAGTGTTGCATCTGTGCATGATATCAAACTAACCCTAAGAAATCACACCTATGCACCGTTATGCATATCTTTCGATACCTTAATGTGACTTCTACTGTTGGCTTATGGTATCCTAAAACTACATCATTTGACCTAATCAATTACCCGGATGCTGATTTGGCTGGATGCAAAGTAGACTGCAAAAATACCAACGGTATGTGTCATCTCCTAGGTAAGGCTTTAGTCTCTTGGTTTAGTATGAAATAAATTTTATGGATGAAGCAAACTTTAGAAGACTGAGTATATCAATAACTGAGGCTGAGTATATCGTCGCAGGACGTTGTTGTCCTTAAATTTTATGGATGAAGCAAACTTTAGAAGACTATAATCTGTACTATACTAAAATTCTCATATTCTGTAATAACACTAGCACAATTAATCTGACTAAGAACCCTGTACGTCACTCACGTACTAAGCATATATAAATGCGTTACCACTTTTTACATGATCACCAACAACACGGGGATATTTGTTTAGAATTTATTGACACAGATCATCAACTGACAGATATATTCATAAAACCACTAGTCGAAGATTGTCTTAACTATCTGCATCGCAAGCTAGGCATTCTTGAATTTTCGGAGTCATAATGTGTTATGATTAATAAAAATACTTAAAACGTAAAATTCAATAATTTATCAATCGAAGTTATTTCGGGTACAAGTCAAAAGGCTCCTTTTGTCAACTAGACGTAAAAGCCTAAACGACATGGTGCCAAGTGTCTTCGAACTATCGCTAGTTGGAATCCGGCCCCTACATCTAACCCAAGGTAAGGGTATTAATTAATCAATGAATTCCAAGTTTCTAAGTAATTTTTATCATTCATTACATATAGATGAACCAAAATTCAAGTGGCCGAACTCGAACCGAGTTTGAATGCTATGGGGATATTTTTATTTAACTCGAGAGCAGAACACCAACCCTCATCTACTTCTTCTTCCCAAAACAGCCGAAAATAGCCCCCCTAAAACCCTAAACTTCAAAACCCTAGTCTTAGAAAGCTTCATTTTAGGCTTTCCAACCCAAAATTTCTTGGAACTAAGGTATTTTGAAGGCTTCCTCTTCTGTTTTTGTTCATCTTGAGGTATAATTCTCTCTATTTCTTTCTTAATTTTGTTATGGCACCTAGATTGTTTAAGAGAAAGAAAAGTAGAGATGCTGCTTCTTCATCTACTTCTGAGTTTGAACCTGTCAATCTCTTTAGTCCCTCTCGTCCTGATGATGATGAAAAATATGGTCCTGCACTATTTGTTTCTCTAGAGAGATCAATTAGTTAGTTTGATCATTTCTGTTAACATAAAATATGTCCTAGAAAAATGATCAATTTTACTGTTTTATCGGAATATTTTAATACTTTTGAAAATCTAGGTCTTCATGAATTTTTGGAAGTTACACATCCGATCAATGAAAATGTGGTGGTACACATGTTTTATTGTAACTTGCAATAAAAAGAATGTATTCATTCATCGGTTAGCGGGATGGAATTTAAATTTAATTATGCCGATTTGAACGAGTATTTTTAAATGCCAAATAACGGTGACGCTCTTGTCGACATAACTAAAGTTCAATTTCCTGACGGTATGACCCTTATATCTTTTAAAATCGCATTGTTCATCCAGATCCGGTTCCTCGAAGATGGCTATACGCACGCAACTTGAACCATCACTTCTATGAGTTGCATCACATTATTATTTTCTCTCTCTTACCAAAGACCGAATCTACTAATGCGATCACATATTTGGAATTATCTACGATGTACCATATTCACTTTGGGATTTCCTTTTCTTTTTCTAAAACAATGTTGGCACTCATGATCAACTATCGGAGGGCAGGCCATAACCTCCTTTACCCCATGCATCTGATGGCAATCCTTCAGAAATTTTCTACTCCTTTGGATTCTTGTTCTATCTCTGGGACGCCTTCAGAGCTTCTTAGGTTTAGAAGATTCCTACATCCTTTTGGTGATGTTCCACCTCAGCCTGCTCCAGCTCCAACCCTAGCAGATGCTCCAGCTGATCCCGCCCCTGCAGGCCCAGGTCACACTATCGACGAGCTGTATCAGTGATTTTATGCTTTTGTCAGTCTTCTTCCGCCACATCTCTCAGTTTCAGATCTTGAGAAATGCTATGACAGACATTCAGTGGACGATGACTGATCATCCTACTGTACCGACGACTATCATCTGTCACCCTGTCTTTGACGGACCGAGACTTGATGATGATCAGACCTTTGTCTACTCGACTCGATGACTGCATACTTTGATCCGACCCAGCTGCCTGCTGATGCTGTTGGAGATGCGGATAGTTGATATGATACTTTTAGACTTAGTATTATGTAGATGTTTCTGATGATGATGACCTTTAGTAGCACATTTATTTTATTGTTGCATTTTGGACACTTTTGCTTCAGTTGTAGTGACACTTTATGATCAGTGTTAGACTATCATAAATGTTTTTTTCTATTATGTAAACTTTTATTTTTCATATACTACTGCTACTGCTAATGTTCTAGTTTTCATACTACTTAAGTTATGCTGTGACTTATGATTACATATATTATTTGGTATTACTCTATTTTTTCTTTGTTGTTGTTGGCTCATTGATTGCGGGGGAGCCATCTTTTGATTACATGACAATGGGGCGATGAGTATAAGAAAATCAAAAGTTTCAAGCTTTACGTTCAGACAAGTATGGTATATTTATATTTTTAAAGTTTCAAGATGATATTTTGGTATAGACTCAAAGTTTGTCAATTATCAAAATACGAAAGATTGTTGGCCCACTGGTCATGATCATACATGATTTTGATAATCAATGTCAACTTTGGTCGATACGTAAAATATACACAGCTACAGGTATCAAGTCAGAATGTTTGCACCTACTGCTACAAAACATCTCGTCGTCATCAAAAACTAAAAGTAATGGAATCAAGATCAAGACTTATACATATTTCTGAAATAAAGTGTAGGCAACTCTAGAGGGGGGTGAATACAGTTTGTGTCGATAATCACAAAATAAAATTAACTCTATATCACCTCCACAAAACGACTATCAAGATAGTAAATAAATCTGAGAGAAATACGTAAGTAAATAAAGATCAGAAGAGCATTCGCAGACATAACAGTTTTAACCTGGTTTTCCTCGTGGAGGACTAGTCCAGGCCTGAGAACTCTAGCTCAGGATTGAAATCTACTATTTGTGAAATAGTTTACAACCACGTGCCTTACTCAGAAGAGCACGCCAACTTCTTACAGATACGCAAGTGGCAAAACTTAGAATTGCCCAAGTGACTTTTCTTTTACTCTTGCATACAACTTCTAGCTGATATCGCATTGAGCACCTTGGGCTAAGGAGAGTTGTGGCTTAGGAGATCCGGAAGAATGAGGCTTTGAGTAGTAGAGCTTAGAAAGCTTGAATATTTGAAGGTAAGAGATGATATGAAATGAGAGAATTCAAGATCTATTTATACTACTCTGGGGAGGCAGAGTTTGGCCCGAATTCTGTCCCATGAATTCAAATTTTTGAACGTTGGACAGCTTGTATAAAGCATGCCCTGAAAATTAGGATGCTGAAAATTAGGAGGCAGAGTTCGGCCCGAACTCTGCCTATTGGTTCAGGAATTGGTATGTTTGTATAGTAGAGCTTGGAGAGATATGTTTAGGTGTTGAGATGACACAGTGTGACTCAACGTACAAATTCTCTTAGACTCAATAAATTAAAGATTATAGACTTGGAACAAATAGAAAAACTAAGAGCTCTTTGATGACACATTTTTTCTGATATTTGAGCAAACCTGAAGACGTCTTTTTTTATAACAGTCGTCCAAAGATAAACAGATCTGAAAATCTGAATACCTTTTGGGAGCTTCGCCCCCGAACCTCCGATGGAGCGTTGCCCCCTCGACCCCTGTCCGCTGACCGGGCAGCGGAACCCCCGATGCAAGGCCCTGGATAGGTTGCTATACGGTTCAGAGAAATATTTTTGTATGATGTCGTCTTTGGTCCATCATTAATTTTTCATTGTCTATGTCCTGGTTTGATCATGTTTGATCATGCTTACTGCATGTCTACAAATACATGTTAGGCGAGCAAAAATATGTTGCAGTACGATACAAGCATGGCAATATAATATAGGACAATTAGAACAATGCTAAGTTTAAGTAGCAATATGATAGTGAGTATATGAATATTAGTGACATCAGTATGTTAAACTTAATTGATTAGCCATATTCAAAAATATGATGTAATCATTGGGATAATAATTTCTTCTCTATTTTTTTATCTTTATTTGAGTTTAGAAAAATATGTAAGATTGATTGGATCGGTACTGGCTTAGCTATTTTCAATCCACAAAATACAACATTTCTATCCACAAAATTTCTATCCAAAGTCCACAAACGAAATAGCGAAAAACCCATAAAATGGCCCAAATATGTTCTGTTAGAACCCTAACAGAACTTGACCCGAGTTCGGCCAAGGCTGTTCAAACGATTTTTGAACTTCCTGAATATCTGTATCCAACATTCGAATGCGAGATTTTTGCATCCGAACTTTGCCCAAATTTGGTTCATAAAAAACTATAAATAGAGAAGAACTTTCACATTTTCAATCATCCCATCTCATTCACTTTCTCTTATCTCTATTCCTTAAGTGTTTTCTACGAGATATACACTTTCGTATTCAGGCTATACTACTTTTAACCAAGCCAGTATCAGTTTTAGTTCAATCTAGAGTTTGGTTCAAAAGAGTTGTATCAGAGGCTATCTCAAAAAACGTTCTCGTTTTCAAAATGCCTTCTGGATTCGATCGTGCACTCGTCGCCAAGCACGATGTTGTTGAAGTTGGTCGTGCACTTTTTCCCAAGCACGATGTTGTAAAAGTTACAAGCATCCATTTAAAGCTTGTGCCATAGTGGATTAACATCGAGCAAGAGTACTCGAGATTGAACTAGCCCTCCACGAGGGATACCAGTATATATCATTGTGTCATTGAGTTTGATTCTTCTTAACTTTTACTTTACTGCAATTCATATACTGATATTTATCTGCTCTTACCTATATTCGATTAGCCATATTAAATAGTATTAAAAATTATGATATTTATTCTGCTACATGCACACTCTATTCCCCCTCAAGAGGTGCTCAATGGTCCTACAACATTACGCTGAGTAGTTGACTCGAAGAAGTTAAGTTGACCTGAAGAAATATTGAGTCAATTTAAAAAAGTATCAATTTGAATCGATGCAAGTGTTAAATTGATTCGAATGAAGTATTAATTGAGTTGGTTTCATGTGCAGGCTTTTACGCTAAAATTTCTGAGGTCGACATTTTACCTTATTTACAACGGAGTCCGCAAAAGATCAAAGTATCACTTTACAACACGCTGAGGCATAGACACGATACGTTAAATTGGTTGGGTAATCCAAATGAGCATGAAGTGCTTGAATGGCTATGTCAGATGAGTTGGCCATGAAAAAAAGTTAAGGAATCGAGCATCATCGGCTCGATGAAACAATAGTTGAATTGACAAAGGAGGAAAGACTCTGACCCTTCTTTCCTACTCTGTCATGTCTTAATAAAATGTATATTGTATGCTAGTAATTCCATAGATTTCCATGGGCGTGGCTTGGACAAATTGAACTCGTAGTGTGTATCTGCTTCCTAGAATTTTTTAAAATTTTATTTAGGTTTGTTTTGGAATCAAAAGGTGGTCGTACCTAAACCTATAGGTGAAGTACTATAAAAGTAGGTTACCTATGGTCACTATAGTCTCCAGGTAGTCCTAGATATATTATTTATCGATTTTATATTTTTGAGAATTTTTGGATAATTTTAGGTATTTAATAAGGGTTTATTATTTTTAAGGACTTTCAGGATTAACTATAAAGTAATTTGGGGATATTTTGAGACCAAATATTTTTATTTGGGCTCTAGATGACTAGAAACATTTTTTAGAATATTTTAGGATTTTTTTTGATTTTTTTTTAGATTTTTTGGGGATTTTTATATATCTAAAACCCATATAATTTATTTTTTCATAGGCTTTGGGATTTAATGTGGGGTCACGAAGAGATATTGAGACCAAACTTTTATTTAGGCTTTAGACATGTAGAAATATTTTCTGGAATTTTCTAAAATTTTCTGGATTTTTTGGAATTTATTTGGAGTTAAAATAAATTTTTATTGAATTTTTGTAATTTAATAAAAAGCAATTACCCACTCACCCACCAGGTAAGGCCCACCTGTTGGCGCCGAGCTACTGTAACCATTATCTCTCTCCAATATATGTGTATATTCAGTCAACCCTAATTAATTCCAGCATCCTCCTTTGTGGATTTATCTCGGTGATTCCTCAACTTCGCGGAGCGATTACGATTAACTCCGACGTCCTTCTCGTATGCCATTTTTTTGTTAGAACCATATCGATGTTAGATTTCCAAATATATTTTATTTTCTATAATTATTTACGTGAATTTATGGATATTTATTTGAGTGTCGGTTGTCCAAAAATGAATACGTCGCACAGTTTTTGAGATTTCAGGAGATTCCGAACTCCGTTTTGCGATCCGTTTGATGTTTTGTGAAGTTGACACGAAAATATACAGCTTATAATTTTTCCACAAATTCAAAAATTCATTTAATATTTTATTTTATTTTTTGAACTCAGATTTGATCGGTGATTTATCGATTTGGTCACGGTTAGCCATAACGACGATAACTTTTGACCAAATTGTGATTTTGTGGCACGATCGATTCCAGTGCACTCGTGGCGTTAAACTCTACTAAGTGCATCCTCAAATCATTGAGTTTACGACGTTTGACTACTTAGTCAATGGTACGTCTCGATTTGCGTGCCATGGATTCCAAAATTGGAACCGTGATTTTCGATAGCCAAAATTCCTTATTTAAATTATATTTTAGATTTTTTTAGGTTAAATTATATTTTTAAGTAATTTATTTTAGAATTAAATAATATTAATTTAGGTTAACCCATTAGCTATTTTTTTATGATTTTTAGATTAGGAATCTTAGAACTGACTTATGGTTTCCATGCACGGTTTGTGGTGAGTTGGTATGATATAGTTTGGTAGCTTCTAGGCCAGAGTTACTCTCCTCTTCGACTTGTGAAAATGGTTTGTTTAGGAGATCATGCAAGTTTTACTATGATACTATATTACCTTTATTTTGTACTACATGTATCTTTACATCATCTTTTCATGGTTACTTCTTCATATCCTGTTGTCATTGTTCTTGGTTCACCATGATTGATTTCTTGTGTACGAGCGTAGTTCTTCTCGAGTTACTTATTTATGTTCACATGTTATACTTGCTCACCATGTTGCATTGTGATTACCTGTTTATCATGTTTACCTGTATTGTTATATGTAGTGAACATATTTTCTTGAGAGTTGTGGGTGGAGGAACACTATGAGTATACATGTGGTCTGCGTTACCTATATAAATCCCTTCCTGTATAACTTGAACAATATCAATTGTATACCACACGTACGATTGACGTATATCCCAAGCCGTCTACATGAAGAAAGTTAGGACCCGTTTGGTTACAAATTATGACTGTGTTTTCTGGATGTATACAGTGAAATGGCCGAAAAATGTCCTTGTCCGCTGCATTTATGATTTTGCTTTCTGATTTTTTTGGAAATCTATTTTATAAAGAAGCTTTCAGAGAGTTTCCAAAACATGTTTTCTGGAATGCTTTTTCTTGTTTTTGCACTGTTTTGTGGGGCCCGCAACCCTCACCAACCCCTAAAACTCTCTCTCCTCCAGAGAAAAACTTGGGTGTCTGCTATGCTCGTACACCCTCACCAACCCCCTAAACTCTCTCTCTCCGACCAGTTCCCGCACACCGTCGCCTTTATCGCCTCCTTTCGCGTCGGCTCTGACGTCCTCTCTCTCGACGGGAGGGACCCCCTGCAGGACGACGCCGAGCTCAGGGACGACGGGAGGCTGCGCGTCACCATATGGAGGTCCTCCGCCTCCCGCTCGGAGGCCCTCTCCCGCCGCTCCCACAACGGGGCCAACAGCGGAGGCCCTCTCCCGTCGCTCCCACGGTGGAGGCCCTTTCCACGCTCGGAGTCGGCCCCTCCCGCAGCTTCCAGGCGGAGGCCCTCTCCACGGCAGGGCCAACAACGGAGGCCCTCTCTTGCCGCTCCCACGATGGGGCCAAGAACGGAGGCACGCTCCCACAACAGCTTCCGGTCCTATAGCGTCGCCAGGGGCACCACCGCCTCGACCGTACACTGGGCCGTGCTCAGTGACCAGTTCGAGGTCTTCGACTGGTGTGGCTCCTACGACGTTCACCCTCTCCGCCAGCGACCGCGGGGTCTAGAATGCCGATGGCCACGTGTCAGACGAAGTTGCAGCCTCGACCGCCTCGATGCAGTCGGTTGGACCGAACTTCTAAGGGAGGATTGCGGTGGTGGTGCTGCTTGGTGGGGATGGGACACAGGACACAGAGAGGGAAACTCAATTGTGATACATGACCCAAAAATTCAGCCCAAAAAAATATTAGCTGCAAAATTTTTACCAAACAAATTTTTTACTTTTTTTTTCCAGATCACTATTTTTCAGATGAAAATAACTAAACGCAAATTCAGAATATGTATATTCAAAAAATAATTTTATAACATCTTCTCTTAAAACTCTTTTCAGAAAGAAATTTCAAAAACCATATCCAAACGATTTCTAAAATACAGTACTTGTGATTTCTTATTGCTTACTGTTTAATTGTTCTTCTTCCATCGAGTCTACTTTCATATTGTTATCTTATTATAATTATACTTTTTTTTTATCATATCGTGTCATGCCTAGTTTATCTTTTCCTTTACTGTTGTTCCCTCATGCTTGTATATTAGATTGTGTAGTGTAGTGTTATGGTGAACTTGTTCCAATCATGACTGGATAACTATTTTTCAGCTTTAGACGACGTCATCTGTTATGAGGTCTATGGTGCGTATGTTGGTGACGCTGGCGTTAATAACGTACTAGATTCTGGCACTGATACGAATTAGCATATTTTCTTTCTTATACTTTCCCATTAGTTTGTGGTCATACTTTTGGATTCTAGTTTACTTTTCTGCTACCGGGTTTGTTCTCGAGACTATCTGAGTTGTAGTGGATTATTTTGACAGTTTTTTAGTTTATTGTTTAGACTATTGGATATTATATTTGATGGTTTAGATGTGGATGTTATGTGCATATTGTTCTTGTTGTGGACCATGTTATCATAGACCACGTACTACATCCAATCACTACAATTTTTTTGGGACAAAAGTATTTGCAGCAAAAAATATTTGTTGAAAAAGATAATTAATTGCACCAAAATTTATAAATTTTTTGCAAATGTTGGTTTAATAATTTTTAAGTAAGAAAAACTTAATCGTTCCATGTTTCGTTACAAAAAAGTTGATGGGTTCCGTTCCCGCTCTGGCAAATTAATGATAAAATTATTTTCAACAAAAAATATATTATACAACAATATTTAAATGTTACAAAACCTCTTATATCTTTGACAACAAATTTTTGTTGTTTTACTAAGTGAATGTTTATTTTACAACAAAATATTTGGCTCACAAAACAAATACCTAAGGCTACTTGCACAAAAAATTGGTGGGGAATTAAAATTTTCCTTGCTCCATTTTTTTCTCTACTGAAAATTTCCCTCGTAAGATCGCCACATTTATCTCTCCACTTCTCCCTCTCTAAACGAGAAAATAGCCAATCCCCTTTTTTTCTCGCTACATTTCTCCCTCTCTATACAAGAAAGTAGCAGATCCCCTTATCTCTTCCCTCTACTGATACGGTGGCACGGCGTGCATGTCGGTAGCACCCCTCTCTTATGGTGGATCATCTACGTCTGTAGTGGAGACCCTATGTCCTTCTCCACCTCCTCTTTGGTGAAGTAACGCATAGGCAACTCTAGGGGGGGTGAATAGAGTTTGTGTCGATAATCACAAAATAAAAATTAACTCTATATCACCTCCACAAAACAACTATCAAGTTAGTAATAAATCAGAGAGAAATACGAAAGTAAATAAAGATCAGAAGAGCATACGCAGACACAACAGTTTTTAACCTGGTTTCCCTCGTGGAGCATTAGTCCAGGCCTGAGAACTCTTGCTCAGGATTAAAATCTACTATTTGTGAAATAGCGTACAACCACATGCCTTTACTCAGAAGAGCACGTCAACTTCTTACAGATTCGAAGATGGTGAAACTTGGAATTATCCATGTGACTTTTCTTTCACTATTGCACACAACTTCTAGCTGATATCATACTGAGTACCTTGGGCTAAGGAGAGTTGTGGCTTACGAGATATGGAAGAATGAGGCTTAGAGTAGTAGAGCTTAGAAGGCTTGAATATTTGAAGGTAAGAGATGATTTGAATTGAGAGAATTCAAGCTCTATTTATACTACTCTGGGGAGTCAGAGTTTGGCTCGAATTCTGTCCCAAGAATTCAAATTTTTGAACGTTGGACAGCTTGCACCAAGCAGGCCATAAAAATTAGGGTGCTGAAAATCAGTAGGCAGACAGAGTTCGGCCCAAACTCTGTCGCCTTTGGGATAGAAGTTCTCAATGGGCTATGGTGGTTTGGTTTGGTTCCGGAATTGGTCTGTTTGTATGGTAGAGCTTGGAGAGATATGTCTAGGGGTTGAGATGACACAGTGCGACTCAACGTACACATTCTTCTAGACTCAATAAATTTAAGATTACAGACTTGGAACAAATAGGAAAACTAAGAGCCCTTTGATGACGCATTTCTTCTGATATTTGAGCAGACCTGAAGACGTCCTTTTTCTTGGCAGCAGTCGTCCAAAGATAAGCAGATCTGAAAGTCTGAATAGGTCGCTAGGCGGTTCAGAGAAATCTTTTTGTATGACGCCGTCTTTGGTCCATCATTAATTCTTTATTGCTTATGTCCTGGTTTGATCATGTTTACTGTATGTCTACAAATACATGTTAGGTGAGCAAAATATGTTGCAGTACAATACAAGCATGGCAATATGTTATAGGATAATTAGGACAATGCTAAGTTTAAGTAGCAAAATGATAGTGAATATATGTATATTAGTGACATCATTATGTTAAACTTAACTGATTATCCATATTTAAAAACATGATGTAATCATTGGGCTAACACTTGGCTCCGCCCCCATACGCGTCGGAGCACCACTGCCGACTCAAACTTCGACAGAATCGTCGATGAGTCAAGCAACGACTTTGGGATCCGGCAACCTTTAGATTGGGATCCGGCGTAGATAAATCAGTCTAGGACACAGACTCCGGGATATGGCAGAAGAAATAAGGTCAATGTTGAAGTGAATATTTTTTCCCTTCTGCTTTTATCGCTCTATTTAATCAATAACACATTATCGCTCTATTTAATTAATAACACATCGCCCTGTTACACTGCTCCTATCCTAAAACTATGGAAGAGCAGAGTAACTCATCACTGGCATCCTTGGTGCATCTTCAGGTTAGGCTATGTTTTTGTCAACTTATCACTGGCATTATTTATAGTATCACGGTACAGACTGTTTGATCTTTCATTCGTGAAGGAGAAGTATCGATAGAGGCACAAGAAAATCCAACATCACACTCACACTTACCTTCGCCTGGAATTTTTTGTTTGACGTAGAATTTATGGATTGCATTTTGTCTTAATTTGGAAAATGTTGGGTTAATTTTTGCTTGTTTTATATAAAATTTGCCATTGCTTATATGTGATTGTTTCTGATCATTGTTTTTTATTTGCTAGCTATATGTTAACTCATATATCAGTCATATTCTTTCTACCAATTATTATAAGGCCAGATAAATCTATTCAATTGACTAATTTGAGACATTTTCTCTTTTGACGAATCTTGACTCTATTAGCAGACACTTCTTCCTTGCGGTCTTACTAGATGGTGATCCAAGATTGTAAGAGTTGGCATGTGTTTCATATTGATGTTAAAATATCTTATTAGATGATGATCTAAGTTTACAAGCAATATCCTTTTGTATTTGTTGCCTGCGGGGAGAGAGAACCCAGTCTTGCGAGCTGAAGAATGGCTATTTATATATGGTCTCAAGTTGAGTAACCCCTCTACTTCATTGCTTGTCCAGATTTGGGGTGCATCGATAGCTGCTCTCCCCATAGATGAATTGATCGAGACATATAATGGATTTGCTGGAGTTTTTCCTGTTTGGCTTTATACTTTTATATACCATACATTTTTAATTGTAGATTTTTTGTATGCAGGATATTGCAGTGGTTTGGTTTTTCTCTTTTGAAATAGAGAACAAGTACAAAATTATGAAGAAGTTGCAATAAAGGAAGCACACATGTGGAATGAATGGGGATGGTGTGAATGATGCCCCTACTTTAAAAAAGGCTGAGATTGGAATCGCAGTCGTTGAGAGGTATAATGTATAACATTAGTTCAAAATTTTAAGAAATATTTTTTTTGCTGTGTTGCCCATATACTCCAACTGGTGTCCATGCCCGTGTACACTACGTACTGGACAAGGATATAGATGGACATGGTCTGATACGATCTTGATACGACAAGATACGGTCCAAACATCAGTTAGACTTGGTTCAATATTCAACCTAAAAGAAAACAGTTATATAGTAATCAATGGCCATAGGGTGATTGCGTGTTTACATGGTCATGGTCATGGGTGATTACATATTTATATTTTGAACTCATGGTCATGGGTGATTGCATGTTTACGTTTTGAACTCACTGATATAGTAATCAATCTAATCAAGGGCAGTCATATGTTTTCCTACTGAAGTGCAAACCATGCCCTTACTTGTAGGCCAATACAAATATAGCACTTAGATCATGCATAGTTAGCTGATGTTATTCAATGTGTTGTAGATCTCTTCATGAGATGATTTATTGACTAGTAGTTTGATCATTAAATAATGTTGTAGAGGTGGCTTGTGTTTAATGGCGACAAGTGCCAGAGAAGCTTGGAAGGCAAAGGCTTCGAATGAATTGGCACCAAAATATGGCTCCAAATGCGCCAACTATACCATTTTTCTGTTTTCTGCAATTTACAGTGCAGGAAACTGCACTGCAGGACTACAGCAGTATACAGTCCGGTCCATGTGGGTTCATGCTAATTGATACCATCAGATTAGATCCAAGTCCTGAACTAGGAAGGAAATTATGGGTTACCTTCTTTAACCTCAAGGTGTATACTTTAATGTAGACCACTGATCTGTTTTATGTAAAATTCTCAAATAGGTTTTCCTTTACAACATGCGCTTTGAACCTCTTTGTCATGCTTGGAAATAGTCTTTTTTTCCCTTTACTTATTGAATTGGAAAATTTATTTGTTGCTATAGGAAGTATCTTTCTTAAGTGATGATATGATGAAATGGATAATATGTTCTTCCATAAGGATTTGAACAAACTACTTTCTCAATGTGATTATTACTTGGATTTTAAGAATTGTTAGTGTTGGAAGAAACTATAGTGTCCTATTATGGAATGGAGATCTAAGGAATGGATCCAGAAGATAGCTGGCTAGACTGTGAAGTATTGAGTTAAATTTATTTGTATGCATGACTTGTTGCTTCTATACTCAATAATTCTTGTTCATCTTCTATCACAACTTGGCTCTCTTTCGAGTTCTAATAAAATAATAGTTAACAGTAACTTTTGGATTTTATTATTTTTAGTACTTGTACTCTGATGATGAATTATTCAGAGGGTTGTTATATAACTCTCCCCTCTCCTTATATGGTTATATTTTTATCGACTGATTTTTTTTCTTTTTCTTATTTTTGATCCAGATACTTCTTGGTGGAATGCTTGTTGGTTGATGCTATAGAGGGCAAAGACTTTTGCAGTTACAATTAGAAGCTGAATACTTTCATTTTTTGCTAGACATGAAATTAGAGTACATTTGTTATTCAACTCTTGTTGAATGGAAACATGATGTAAATCTTAGAACTTGTTTTTATGCAATGTATCAACACTTATATTAGCTACTAATGTACTTGGATCCCCTTAGCTCTTTTAATAAAATAAATTATTCTGAACAATAATGTGTATTAATATTTATTTCAAGCAATAAAATTATTTACTCTTGCAATGGAATTAATATTTACTACCAGGTGATGAAAAAGCAATTAGAAGCACTATATTAGTTTGTTTCAACAAAATTATCCACTTTTTGTAACAATTTTTTAATTAAAAATACCTAATTTTCTTTAATTTAATTTCTCAAACTTTTGCAACAATAAGAATATTATTTTGCATGAACAATTAGTCCCCAATAAAGTTATAAATGTCACGACCCGCACTCGGTATAGGGGCACGAGTGCGTAACAATGCCCAGCCTACGCCGTAGAATTGGCGGTAGAACGCTGTTCTAGGTCACTAACTATCAACTCACGCAACAATATATAATGTACTTGTCATAAATCTCAACTCCGTATGAAGGACCACTATAAAGATATGGTAATACTCAATCACAGTCTAAAGCACGATAAGATATCAAAGAAGTCTAAATACTATATAAACTCAACAACAACTAAAATAATATCTGAAACAAATCTCAAATACAATGTCAAATTCTCCACTTATTACAACACAAGTTCTAAACAGAAATCTAAACAAGTCCACTAAACTAGTCTCCGATCACTCCTGAGAATCGGGACCCAAGGTAACTATCCTCTCCTCGGGTCCGTAAAGGGTAGAACACGTATCCTCTGGGCAATCATCTGAAAAATTATCTAGTCAGGATGGAACGAGTACATCTCATCTAGCAATCCCAAGTAAATGACAAAGACTATAAAAGCAGTTTTAGATAGTTATACCTGATGAATCATGGAAAGTTGGGACGGGTAATGAAATAGGACAACAATCAATACACGAAAAGTAATACAGGAAAATATGAGAGCATGGCAATAAAACTGTAAATAGAGACAACTAACTAGAACAATGTGATACGAGTCCAATCTGTAAAACATGAGACAATGTGATTCTAGTACACGACACTAATCCAGTGTATTTGAAATACTGTTCTTGTCATAAAAATGAGTAGCGAGTAAATACGACACACCATACACTTGGCAAGCATACGATGGCTATCTTTCTTGTTTAGACGAATAATATGGCACATCGCACGCTCGGCCAAGCAGCGACGGCTATCTTTCTTGTAATACGGCAAATCGTACGCTCGGCCAAGCGGTGATGGCTATCTTTTTTGTAAGGTGGTTCTTGTTGAATACAACACATCGCACGCTGGGCCCAGCGACGACGGCTTGCTTGTAGTGATGATTCTTGTATGATTTGCACATTTAGTACTTGTAGGTGTTTCGAGTAGATGGTTCTTGTGAGTAGTTCGAGTAACTAGATGAGTCAAATACATGTATTGCGAGTGTGTGAATCCAGAATACCAATACGTGTTGTGACAGAAAATTAAATAGAACTATACTAGAACTGAATCACAGTAATTATCAAATAAATAAAAGAACTATCAGAGAATGTACTCGCCTGTCGTACAGAGCAATGAATAAGGATCGATGCCTAAGGTGGTGTCACACAAACCTATATTTGAGATATACATGGTTATTTTGATGTTTTAGAGTAACAATGAATCTACATGCATTTATTTCATGACTCTAGGCCTTTCTAGGTAACACAAGTCAACTAGGTCAATTCTAGGTCAAAAGTCAAACTATTGGTCAACTCTAATTAATTGGTCAACATGGTCGATACTAAATCTAGGGTTTGGATAATAGAATATTATAGTCTATCCTAGTGCTAGGTTAAAGTAGCATTATACCTCAACTAATCCTAGGTTTAACATTCTATAGAACCCAAGTCCCAAGTATACTAAGGGTTAACTCAATCCTTTATCACTAATCTCATCTTAATCCTATAACATATATGTATACATACATACATATGATCATGTCACAAGGTAATTCATAGGTATACATACAGGTATATCCCATATCAACAATACTCTTATAATATACATAGTATACACTATAGATATGACATAACTGTATACCCCTGCATATATATATGAATGCTTAAGGCTAGGACAATAGGAAATAAGACTGACTGATATGGGGACAGATACATGGGACACATCCTCTCCAATCTGGACTAGACAAGAGGCAGAACCTAAATATGGGTACATACAGAAAGTATCCCTTGGTACATTTCCATATTTTATCACTATACACTTGACACTAATTGTACCCCCTGCTCACTGTACAGGGCTCTCCTCCTACTGCCCACATTATTCCATTCAACATCCTCTATTCACTCTAACCTATAAACCAGTTGACCCCTATACAATACTGATGTGGCCTACACATATACTCCCACATCCCAACTCAACTGATACATTCTAATTCATAAGCATAATCACCTCTAACCCAACCTCACATTTATTCCCTCTAATCTGGAACCTCTGCTCCCTTAAAACCCCTCTAACTCACAACTCTACTATACCCTAGACTGAGATACTCAAATATTTCCCAAAGATACTCACATAATGAATGGCCAGGAACCCAACTCTTCGAACATTAGGGGTTTCCTCCCCTGCTGCTGCTACAAATAAAGCCAATGCCTCTACTACTTGCAGAGAAATGCAACAATACATTTGCAGCAAGTGTAAGCCAAAGCCAAGCAACCCAAGCCCTTTAACTGATACATTACATGGTTATTTTGTTTAACTGACACCTACTACGCTGATATCCCTATCTCCTGAACTCATCTAAGGGACACACATCTTATATATATAGACACCCTCACCATTCCTTTACCTACACTCACTATATATATATATATATATATATATATATATATTTATATATATATATATATATATATATATATATATATATATATATATATATATATATTTATATTATATATATATATATATATATATATATATATATATATATTGTATCTCTCTCTCTCTCTCTCTCTCTCTCTCTCTATATATATATATATATATATATATTTTTTTTTTATATATATAATAAAAAAAATGTGTTCCATCAATATATATATATATATATATATATATATATATATATATATATATTGATGGAACTGGGGATTCCCAGGACCCTTCCTTTGGTGTGCGTATTGATCGACAGAAAGTTAAACAGATCTAATACGTGTTCTAGCCCTTCATAGGCGGAAATTAGGGTTCACGAATTATACCTGCGGCGGAAAAGAGACAAGTAATTCCTGGCAATCTCGAGCGGACGACCCCAAGATCTTTTGCACGTATTCCTTCCTCGAGTTGGACATCGTGTGGGCGACGATCTTCCAACCTTTTCTTCTCCTTGGCAGCCCTCTCTTTCTCTCCTTACGTGAATCACGAATTTAGAGAAAGTTTCAGATTTCTGATCGGTAATATGACGGCCAGAGAATAGAGGATATATATAGGCTACGACAGGGACCATGAGGAGAAATTAGGGTTAGGCCTCCTAAAGGATCTGGATATCCCGTGTTCAGCCCGAACACACAATCCAGGCCCATTAACAATAGATCGGTCCACTAATGAGCTATTGTTGTACTACCTCCCTAATCCCAAATCATATTTATGGGCTCCTTTAATTATATGCTCGTTTGGCTCCCCATGTTAAGATATCGTATGTCCGTCGATCAAATTAAGTTACTGACAACTATATTGATTCGACATCTTTTATCCTTAAGTAGTACCGCTCAACTTTATTTGTCATGTCGGATATAATCCACCTGCAGGGTTTATATGACAATCCTTATGAGCTCCTTAAGGGGACATCATCAACCCGATGTATCGGGACTTGAATTCTATTTATAATCAACAGCCCATCATACATATAATGTTATTACCCAATTCATAGAGGTTGTTGGTCCATAATGAATCTCACTCTTTTATGAGTCAAAATAATGCACACTGCATATACATGTCCGTTATTATATTCGGGTTAAGAGCATAATCATCCATAATAACAGAGGTATTTGTTCTCTTATGTAGTCAGTAAAAAGAGAACAACCTCAAGTGATCCTGTTCAATACACACAAAGTGTACTAGTGTAAACCTATAGTCAAGATAGAATAATACCAGATTACACTACAACCTTTCCAATAGATTGTCCAAGTCCATCTAGGTTGTGAACTATTTATATACTCCATAGGAAACTGATAATATGATCTTCTGTGTGACACCACACACCATATTATCTACAATATAGAATATCAGACATTTGCATTAACACTTGCAACAAATACAATACGCAAACATTTTCCCATATGATTCTCATTCAAAATTTAAGGAAATAAGGTTACTAAAAAGGTGATGCTTTTAGTATATAACCCTAACAATCTCCCACTTATACTCAAAGCATTGCTTTTCAGTATACTGTTACAAATCTTCAACTTATACTTAAAGCCATGCTGCTACACATCTGACTCCCATTCCCTCAACATGACTATCAAAAGCCTTAGCTGGTAAGCTCTTTGTAAAGGGATCAGCTAGATTGTCGACTGATGTTATCTTGATCACAGCAACTTTTCATTTCTTTACGAAATCTCGTATCAGGTGGTACTTGCGCTTAATGTGTTTGCCAGTCTTATGGGCTCGTGGTTCCTTCGAGTTTGCAACTGCACCACTATTATCACAATAAAGTGTAATAGACTTAGGTAAACTAGGTACCACGTCCAAGTCCAACAGAATGTTTCTGAGCCAAACCGCTTCTTTGGCTGCCTCAGAGGCTGCCACATACTCGGCTTCCATGGTGGAATCAACAATACATTTTTGATTGATACTCCTCCACACAATGGCTCCACCTCCCAAAGTAAACACATAACCTGAGGTAGATTTTCTGGAATCACTATCTGACTGAAAATCTGAGTCTGTATACCCCAAGGGAACTAAACTATCTACCTGGTAAACTAGTATATACTCTTTAGTCCTTTCAGGTACTTCAAAATATGCTTTACGACAATCCAGTGCTCTTATCCTGGGTTAGACTGATATCTGCTGACCATGCCTACGGCAAAGCAGATGTCTGGTCTCGTACATAGTATTGCATGCATTGAGCTTCCTACTGCTGAAGCATAAGAAACTGCCTTCATGTTCTCTATCTCTTTAGGTGTCCTCGGACACTGCTCCTTTGATAGAGCAATTCCATGTCTAAAAGGTAAGAAACCTTTCTTAGAATTTTGCATACTAAAATGAGTTAGTACAGTATCGATATAGGAAGCTTGGGATAAGCCCAACATCCTTTTCTTGCAATCTCGTAGAACTTTGATCCCAAGGATGTGACCTACTTCTCCCAAGTCCTTCATATCGAACTGTTTGGATAACCATACCCTTACATCAGATAACACCTTCACATTGTTTCCAATGAGCAAGATGTCATCCACATAAAGTACTAGGAACACCACCACATTTTCGTCACACTTTTTGTATACACATGATTCATCCTGACATTGATCAAATCCATAAGATTTATCACCTGATCAAAACATATGTTCCAAGATCTGGAAGCTTGCTTAAGTCCATAAATGGACTTCTTGAGCTTACAAACAAGATGCTCCTGGCCCTTTTCAATGAACCCGTCTGGTTGCTTCATATAGATGTCTTCCTCAAGACTTCTATTAAGGAAAGATGACTTGACATCCATTTGCCAAATCTCATAATCGAGATGAGCTACAATAGATAAAAGAATCTGGATAGACTTAAGCATGGCTATAGGAGAAAATGTTTCCTCATAATCGATACCCTCTCTTTGAGTAAAACCTTTTGCTACAAGCCGAGCTTTAAAGGTTTCAACCTTACCGTCTGATTCTCTTTTTCTCTTATAGACCCACTTGCATCTAATGGCTTTTACACCAACGGGTGGTTCTACAAGATCCTAGACCTGATTAGAATCCATAGATTCTATTTCAGATATCATTATTTTTTGCCAATACTCTGTATCTTTATCTTGGAGTGCTTTATTATAGGTACATGGATCATAATCTTGTTCCTCAGGGATAAAGTCTGACGACTCTTCCAAGAATATATATCTATCAGGTTGTATCACAACCCTCCCACTACGACGAGGCACTATCGTTTGTGGTGTAACATTTGTGACACGTTGTGCAGTTATTTGTGGTTCATCCTCTTGTACTGTTGGTACTGAAGTACTTGGTGTCTCACGTCTTAGTTCTTCTAGAACAACTCTACTTGTGGGTTTATGGTTCATCACATAGTCTTCCTCTAAGAATCGGGCATTGATGCTAATAATGACCTTCTGATCCTTAGGACTATAAAATAAACCTCCTTTCGTTCCTTTTGGATAGCCTACAAACAAGCGTACTTCTGTACGAGATTCCAACTTATCTGCTTTCCATTCAGCACATGTGCTGGACTACCCCAAATGCGAACATGTTTCAAACTAGGCTTATGCCCAATCCACAGCTCTGTGGGAGTAAGAGGTACTGACTTAGAAGGAACCAAGTTCAAAATATATGCTGCAGTCTCTAAGGCATATCCGCAAAACGAATCTGGCAAATCCGAATAACTCATCATTGATCTAACCATCTCCATAAGAGTTCTATTCATTCTTTCGGCTACACCATTCTGCTGGGGCGTTCCAGGTGCAGTCAATTGGGATGCAATTCCAGCCTCTGATAAATAATCCATAAACTCTCCAAAGAGGTACTCGCTACCACGATCTGATCGTAATGACTTAATACATTTTTCATGACATTTTTTTGTTTCAGTCTTGTACTCTTTGAATTTCTTAAAGCACTCAGACTTACGGCGCATCAAATAAATGTATCCATACCTTGAATAATCGTCAATAAATGTGACAAAATATTCAAAGCCACCTCTAGCTTGGATAGTCATGGGTCCACACAAATCATAATGAACCAATTCCAACACATCTTTGGCCCTATACCCCTTTGCCGTAAAAGGCCTTTTGGTCATTTTACCTTCCAAGCAGGATTCACAGACTGGTAGTACCTCCACTTCCAATGAACTCAAAGGTCCATCTTTAACCAGTCTTTGAATCCTTCTTAGGTTAATATGCCACAATCGCAAGTGCCAAAGATATGTTTGGTTCATACAAGAAGGTTCTTTTCTCTTATTTAAGTTAGATAACATATTATTCATTTCCATAAGTTGCATTATGGGCGAAATAGGATTAATAACATACAAATTATCAACCAATACACCAGAACAGATAAAATATTTATTCTTTCTAATAAAAATATTATCATTAAAATAAACTGAATATCCATCCTTAACTAACAAAGAAACAGAAACTAAATTCCTTCTAAGTGAAGGTGCATAAAGACAATCTCTCAATGTCAAATACTTATTTCTACCAAAAGATAAAGTAACATCTCCTAATGCAACGACCGATACTTTTGTAGCATCATCCATGAACAAGCGTATCTCTCCATCACTGAGCCGTCTGGTTTCCTGGAACCCCTGCAATGTATTGCAAACATGATTAGTGGCTCCTGTATCTACACATCAGGTGCCGGTAGATAACACCGCTAAACATGTTTCAACTACTAGTAAATGAGATATACCTTCTTTGTTCCCTTGTTTGAGAAGTGGACAATCGGTCTTCCAATGTCCTGACCCTTTGTACTTGAAACATTTACCTTTCGGCTTTTTCATCGCGCTTTGAGCTCCCGTGCCCTTCTTTGCTGAGTTTGCCTGTTTCTGAATGTTATTCTTCTTGTTACCCGCCTTTTGGCTTAGAAGTAGAAGCCTTTTCAGAACAAAAACATGATCACTCTGTCTAAAGAGAGATTCAGCATCCTGTAGCTCTTTTGCAAGTTCTGCCAAACTATACAAACTTTTGTTCATGTTGTAATTAAGGCAGAAATTTTCAAAACTTTTAGGCAGAGTCCTGAGAATGATATCGACCTGGGATTCCCCATCGATTTCAGCTCCAAGGATCTCCATCTCATTCAGATGACCCATCATCTTGAGAACATGATCCCTTACTGGTGTACCCTCAGCCATTTTTGTATTCATCAAATATTTTATAGCAAACTGCCTAGCTGCTCTACTCTGATGTCCGAAGAGTTCCTTGAGGTTATACATCATGTCATAAGCAGTGGCCATGGCCTGATGCTGATGTTATAGTACATTTGACATAGATGCCAGAATGTAACACCGCGCCATCTCATCTGCCTTTTTCCACTTCTTATAAGACTCTTTGACCTCTTCATCAGAGTTAGCATCAGGCTTAGGTGGGCATTCCTCAACAAGTACATATTTGTACTCCTCAGCAGTTAGAACAACATCCAAATTACGTTTTCAGTCAATATAATTAGGTCCAGTAAGTTTGTTTTCTTTAAGAATCACCATAAGTGGACTGAAAGAACCTATTTTTAAAATCCTGAGAATCACATAAATAAAATTATGTAGGGCAAAAAAAAACTTTTTGAATTAACTAAATATTGATTCCCTCAAAACAATAATAAAAAATTCACCAACACCTTGAACACCATGAATTTAGCATGTC
>JANAVB010026199.1:7292552-7547552 GCA_029216955.1 Iris pallida | reverse complement strand
AGCTAAAGTATGAAAAGAAAGACCCAACCACCTATGCTAATGAATTGAGTACATCTTTGTACTCTCAGGGAACTAAACATCTGAAGAATAGGAGGCATGTTCCTAACATCATTAAGGAATATGTTCCTTCGACTTCTTCTCGTCCTGTAGTTGTAACTAATTTGCGGCAACGTCTTACACAAAGACGAGAGATTACAGGGATGTCTCCTTCACCTCCAAATCGCTCTTCAGATCGCCACTGCCTTTATGAAGTCGTCATCAACTGTTGTTGCCAATCGGCTCGATGATTTGTCTTTGATCGTCTGAACTATGCTTCAAATCCTGAACATTTAATAGAAGACGAAGATGAGCTATTATATGCTTCTGTCAACATGACTTCTCAAGGCACTGGGGATGGAAAACGTCCAAGACGTAATACATTCCATAATCCTAGTCAGCAATACTTAGATCAGATCCATGCATCCAATGAAGATGTCTTTTAATACACTAGGTCGAGGAATCGACATTTGAACCAAGGTGTCTTTAATCAAGAAGATCTCCTTATTGCCCATGTAGGAGAGGACTCTTTCTCAAAGTTTGACGCAGATAGTGAAAGTTTTGAACAAACTATCTCATCAACATCAGCAAGAGAAGTGACGACATATACCATTACGGAAGATCAAGATGCCTCTACTTCAACCAGTCAAGAGCAACGAATTGTTGCATTAGAGGACAAATTAAAGACCATGGCAGAGATGGTCGCAAGCATGCATACTATAATCGTGGCTAAACATACAATGCCACCGATTATAAACCCTGCTACAAATCCTGAGGTTATAGCATCTTCTGTACCTGTTAGTCTGGGGGTACCAACTCCTCAGGTTGCTTTAGTACCAATTCAAGCTGATCCCAGTCAGTCTGGTGCTGGGGGTGGTAATTACCATGCTGTTTCTCCTACTAACACTTCTAACCAGCCTACCGATTCCCAAACATCAGGGGATGCTAATGAGGCTATAAAACTTCTATGCACTCAGTTTGAGGCCTTCAAACAGAAGGATGGCCTACAAAGACTGGGCATAAAGCAACCATTTTCTACAGAGTGGAAGGAAGTTCCATTTCCTCCTAAGTACAAGCTTCCAACCATTATGCTGTTTGATGGCAGCACTTCTCCAAGTCAGTACATCAATCATTTTGAGGTGATGACTGATCAATTACAGCTAAATGATGCTCTTCTTACCAGAGTATTCATCGGTTGTTTAGTCGGCACAACCTATGACTGGTATCGTAGCCTGCCTGATGGCTGCATCACTTCTTTTGCTGGTTTCAATCAAATATTCTTGGAATGGTTTTACGAAGGAGTCAACGACATGACAATGTCTGCCCTCATTAAGATTAAACAGAGGCACAATGAATCCACAGAGAGTTTTATTGAAAGATTCTGCCGAGAGGCACTCAAAATGCCTTTAGGAACTCCATTTGCTGTAACAATAGACACTTGCAAATCAAACTTGTTGCCTATTATCAGTATGTGGATAGGATCTACATAATTCCAGGATTGGCCTTCTTTCATTGTCAATGCCAAAGCAGCCGAGGTCAGTGCCGAAAAGTTTAAGCAGTTAGGAGTCCAAATGACTCATCTTAACAAAGTTGAACTTTCTACACCCGAGGGTAGTAATCGCCAAAATAACCGCAAGAGTAAAGAAATACTGGCCATAAATCTCAAGGGCAAGGAGTCTTTGGCTGTCAACGTCACTCAGACGACATCCACTCCATCAGCACCACCACAGAAGACAACTCATCCAAAAGAAGAGTATTCTTTTGATGAAGATAATACTTTAAGCATCTTCGATTGCTTGATCAAAAGCAATAAGCTTCAGCTTCCAGAGGCAAAACGGCCAAAAAAAGTGGATAAAACTGATCACCCTAAATATTGTGTTTATCACATATTTATAGGGCATCCAACCAGAGCATGTTATGTGCTCAAGTATAAAATCCAGGAGTTGGTCAACTCTAGAGCAATTACTCTGCAACAGAACGAGAAAATGGTGACTGCTAATGTGGTTTCTCTACAATTCGGTAATTTTCCACCACAACTTGTACAAGATGGTGTTGTCCCCATTCCACGGACTACTCTTGAAATTATGAATCTCCTACCTCCTCAAAATTAAGGTCTTATTCCGCTGTCAACTGACAGAGGAGAGATTATGTGGATTCATCCAGATCTGGTAGCAGAATTTGAAACGCCTTCCTCTTCTAAGCAATAGAAGCATTCCAGATCTAAATCCAAGAACTGCAATATGGTATCCTTTGAACCAGTAACAGAAAAAGAAATTCTAATGGACACTAGATCAGGGAAACCCTATCTTCAGGAGTATTCCAAAAATCAAGAGAACCCTGCTCCATCTCCTGATGTTCCTCCTTCATCATCTTCTCCTATTGAAAATACACCATCCACATCCTTGCCGGTGGTCGAACCATCTCCTCCTAAACCAGCATCAGTAGACAAGGAGAAGCAACCTGTTCGCTTTGACAAAGCACTAAAGAAGTCCTCATCTCTTGGACTTGAAAAGTCTTATAAATTTGACATATTGGCTTAATTGGCCAATACTCTAGCAAGATTGTCAATCTTTGAACTATTACGTCTCTCAAAAGAAATTCGAGAGACGTTAAGTGAAGCCGTGTTGCAGGCTGACGCTTGTCTTACTCTTCTCAAAAAACCTGAAAAGGAGCCAGTCAGCTGTGCACATTGTCATAGTGTATTTAAATTAATGCCCAATATTACTTTTACATAAGATGACATGTTGTTAGAAGACAATCGTCATGATCATCCTCTTTATTTTACGGGGTATGTAGACACCATGAAAGTCGATCACATTCTGATTGACCCCGGGTCTGCACTTAGCATTATGCCGAAGTCTTTACTGGATGTTTTGAAGATCCTAGTGCATAACCTTTCTACGACTATCACTACCATCCTGGGGTTTAATCAAGAAAGAAGTGAACCTTTGGAGAAGATATGCCTAAAACTTCAAATTGGCAATCTTCGTACAAAGATAACTTTCTATGTTATTGACAATCATGGCTCACATAACACTTTGTTGGGAAGGCCATTCCTCCATGAACACAATATTGTACCCTCTACGCTCCACCAATGTTTCATTTATGTGGATGGTAATGGAGAAGTTCAAAAAGAGGTTGCAGATCTGAATCCTTTCAAAGGGGTTGAAGCATACTGCAACGATTCTCGCATGTACGAGGAAGAATTCATAAAGGTGGTACTAGCAATGGACACGGATGAAGAACAGAAGAGTGTGCCAAATGATACTCTGGTGATTTTCGTCAAAGGACGCACCTCATGTCCTCAGTCTTCCAAACCACCGACTATCTATCTTCCTTCCCATGATAAGCAGCCCAAGGGTGATAGTCGGGAACAAAGGGAGCTCACCTCTTCTTAGCCGCTTGTAATCGATCTTCGTCACAAAAAGCTCCCTTCTCCTTCTCGTTCTTCTCCTTCTCTTGTCATCAGTCTGACTAAGCCTGCTAAGGCTAAATTCCTTATTGTAAATGATGGTGTAGAAATCAATAAAGCATCTCCTTTGCAGTATACTGATATCTTTTACTATACTCAGTGTTATTTGGATATGCTAGATAACTTTAAACCACTTACAATAGAAGTTGTATCATCTCTGCAAAATGTGGTATCATTGGATTCAATACAAGAGTCGTACTTCTTAGTACCGTCTCGAAAGAAAGATGAAAGGCCTATATTCTTCAACAAAAGAGAGGAACCAAAAATCATGCTCTATAATGATAATAGAGATGATACAGAAAAGCTATAATTACGACGCTATAGTCCACAAACTAAAGCCATCATCCGTAAAATGGGCTATGATTTCAGAACAGGCCTCAACAATGGTAAAGGGAGGCAAACTCCTCTTCGTATTGCTGTTCCAAGAGGAAAATTACAACAATACCACAGTAAAATGAAACAAGGACTAGGTTATACGTCACCACTTCCAACTCCAGAACCTTCTGAATATGATGAAGAAGAACGTTCAAATTCTTCTGATTCTATCTCGTGGGATTCTGATACCAGCATTGGTCATGTTCATAGAGCGATATTATCTTCTAACATGGTGTCTGTAGAATTTTCAGAAGATGATGAAGATGACATTGAAGAAGCTCATGAAATGGACCCTTGGGCACAAAGGATGGACAATCAGTAGGAACTTCATTTTGAACAACGAGAGCCACCTACTGAGGATCAACTAGTCCAGATCGATATTGGAGAGGAGGGTGTATCACGTCCAATCTTCATTAGAAAAAATCTTCCAGAGGATGATAAACAAGAATTAATTTATATTATTTGTGAATATATTGATGTCTTCGCCTGGAGTTACGAAGATATGCCGGGATTAGATCCTCAAATTGCAACTCACAAGCTTAACATCACTACACCAAAATGGCTATTTTGGAACACTAGACATTTTTCAATTTGGAACGCTTATTTGGCGTACCTAGGTGCCGGAACGGCGTAAAAGTGTTCCAAATTAGAAAAGTGTTTCTAATATAAATAATTTTAATGTTTTTAAGAAATTATTTATTTAGATACACTTTTATAGTGTCCCAAATATGTTTCAAATTGAGAATGTCATAATGTGCATCTCATGTGTTTAGAAAAAAAGTGTTCCAATAAAAAAAACCCTTTTTGAAGACTCATTCACATTTTTTTAGTTCCCCCCGTCATGAATGTCTACACTCAACCTTTTCAATTCCCCCTAAGTTTTTTTCCATTCCCTCCACAAGTTTTCTTTGCTTCCCCTCTCATTCTGGAAGCCCCCTCTTGTCGGCGCTATTCTGAGCCATGGATAGTGCTCCGCCACCACCACCTCCTCAAGTTTTCTTTACTCCCACTGCCACCTCCTCGCAGCCAGCCTAAGACAGTACTCCGCCACCACCACCTCACCCGTGTTATTACCACCGTGATACCATAATCACTTTTTCTTGCCTCCCATAGTCTCCTCCTCCATCCCACAAAAACCCTACCTAGAGAAGGAACACGACCATAGGTGAGATATATGCTAGCTAGCTAGGGATTTACTTCTCCTCTTTTGATTTCAAAAATTAGGGTTAGGGTTCTGATTTGTGTGTTCTTGTTTGTGAAAATTTTAGGGATGTGCATGTGTTAGAGCTATTGCGGAAGAAGCAATCAGAAGTAATGTGGTATAAAATCTCTCTCAAATCTCCTACAATTACTCTTTCTCCTCGATTGCATTAGGGTTCATTGGCAATTCGATTGATTTTTAGGGTTTCGATGATCAATAGGTTCGCATGTTATTTTTTGATATTTGTAAGTTTGTGGTCGGCTCCGAAGCAGAAACAGCTGCTATTCTCGATTCTAAGCACTATTCACGTATCTTGTTCTGTTTGATCAAGGAAAAATTTGACTTTTTCTTTGTTTGTATAATGAAGTAGTAAGTGCCTCTGTAATTTAGAGGAATACATGATATATTTTTCCCAGGTTTAGATATTTTTGTGAACGGGAAGCGCAACATTCATTTTCTTGTATAATTGTTTTAGTTTGTAACTACCCTTCGTTTGCAGATCCACGAGTTATCTAGTGGAATTGGGACATTTGCTATCCAAATAGCTAAATATCACGGAATATGGGTTTTAGCCACAACAGGTATTTCTTCCCAAAGCCTAGCACTAACCGATGCTCATTGGACATGTTCTCATGTGGCTTGTGTGTTAAATTTCATGAATGAAAGAGAAACTTTCTACCTGCAAGCATCTGGGTGCTGACATTTGGATAAACTATCATTATGTTGTTGCCCAATGCTTTTTACAAGTTAGTCAGATTGTGTGCAGCCAATTAATTTTATATAGGCAGTCACTTAAAATTTTTACTTAATCAGCCAGCCTAGTATTTTGGTTAACTGGTCAATTACTCGATCATTAATTGCCAGTTAATCCAATTTTCAGCTTTTATTGAAATACTTATCCGTGCCAAACTATGAAAGAGAACTGCATTCAATCACAAACCAACAGAAAAAACAGGATTTTCCGTGATGAAACAATAATTTTTTTTAGCAGTAAGTAAACTTATTTGTATTTACTATTTAGTCTTACTCTGCAGGATCCACACAGATTGGAAGGGCTTGAAAAGTCTCTGTGAATCAACTTTCCACCATATGTAATCAGTGTTCTAAGAGTAGCCTAGGTATCTGCAAAAGTGCCTCTCCTGAGGTCACACCTTTCATAGATGTATAGGTGGGCATTGCACACCTAGCAAACTACTGAGGGTATGAAAAAACTATGTAAGTAGGCCTTGGTGAGTTTGAGCAGGCTAGGTGGGGCTAAGAGGTTAGCTGATTGCATAGCCGTTTAGGCAGTTTAGTGCATTCTTTATCATCATGTCATATAAACTAAGAATTTAAGATCATTGGCAACACGTAGAATACTCTATTCATTTACATGCGTAAGAATGAAAATTAAATGGTCAATCGGGATAATTATTTTCTCTCCCCTTTTTATGAGTTATTTAAAAAAATGTTTTTAGCATTTTGTCACAATTTTAACCTCAATGATAGCTTGTCAGCTTGTCTACCTAGGTGGCCCTAGGTGGTAAAACCAGTCACAGTTGCTACATTTTCTTAACACTTGCCATTTTCCTATAATTTCTTGAATATTTGAAATCTACAAAAAAAATGACTGTTTCCAAAAAAGTTCACATTCTTTATACAAAGGAAAAATACTACACCACCAGTCAACACTTTTTCATCTATATTCTAACCCCCATTCATGATTTTTTTCACTTTTAATGCAGGAAGCATTTGAATGCTATGATTTATCAGATATTGATGCTGGACTTGGATTGGGGAGAAAACAAATGATTGCGATTGCTCTTCTGGTGGGTAATGACCATAATTTGCACGGGGTACATGGGTTTGGGGTTGATACAGCTATTCGCTTTGTGAAGTTGTTTTCTGAGGATGAGGTTTTGAGTAGGTTTGTCTTCACAACTGCTTAAACATTAAAATGTCTTCTCCTTTTTTCTTTCTTTCAAAATACTCATTTCATTGCCAGACGTATGTTGTTACTCTAGTAAAATTGTTTATACAGGTTATCTGAAGTTGGCAGCGGTGTTGTTCCTCAACTTCAGGAAACAGTGAATCTGCTGTAGAGCTCCGTGTACCCAGTTCAGGTGAGGGATTGGTCAGTACAAGATCTTCACACTGCTCTCAATATGGTCATCCTGGTAGCAAGCGAGCGTATCTAAAGTTTGCTTGTGAGCACTGTACTGGGAGTGGTCAAAATTGTATAGAGAAGCAAGCAGGGTTCAGATGTGAATGCGTTGCGTGTGATCAGGTACATCCATATTTGACTATCCTGTCCAATTGCATTGGCCTAAACCTGAAAAATTAGCTCAAGGATATAGACTTTGTCTTAGTCTCATGCTTTCTTAAACTTTCTCGTTCAATTGACTATGAGAAGCCATGGAAGTTGTCATGTTTGTTTCTTTAACCTCTTCCCCTTCTATCCTGATTTTGCGCAACATTTTTGTATTCAACTTATATTCTTAAGGAAATGTATTTTTGGTCTTTACTTTGCAGGCACACAAGGTCAAGGAACTAAAGAAACATGAAAATTGGCAAATCAAAGTTTGTGAAAAGATTGCTTTAACAAAGAATTTTCCAAACAAGAAGGTCATCGATATTTATCTATGTAATGACATTGGAAGTCACAGTGGTAAGTCCTTACATGGAACTGGATATAAAAAGTTGTCACTTTTTATTGCTGAGGAACTTGATGAACTAAATTTAACAAATGTTTGTAATTGTGACACATTACTGTTAGAGCATTGGATGGTGGAGTGTGCAAACGGTTCACTAAGCTCTAAGGGGGCTGCCTTGGGGTTTTCATGGGCTGAAAACAGTGCAGTAAGCCACTTGAAAATTGTGTAGCACCATTACCATAAAAATAAGTCATCTTGCACTCACGAACAAGCTCCTCAAACAACCCATTCCTCCTCTTTGCTCTATTTTCTGACCCGGTCCCTCTGTGGCAATCATAAAAGCATCCAAACTCAAGAACCTCACAGTCCTAGCAACCTTCAATTGCTACAAATCATCGTTGATGACAAAACACTTGGAGTGCACCATCTGCTGGAAACAAGAAACCCGTCAACCAAATTACAAGAAAAGATTTCTAGGCAATGTTACATTTTTTGGGGTGGGGGGTGTTGGAAGGGATTGATGACAAGACACTTGGAATGCACCATATACGGAAAACAAGAACCCGTCAACCGAATTACAAGAAAAGATTTCTAGGCAATGACATTTTTTTTTGCATTGGTGGGGGGGGGGGGGGACGGGGGGAGGATGTGTTGGAAGGGATTATTTTGAAGGAGACAGTTACATATGTGTAGGTGGGGGTTGAAGGTATGAGTGAGCGACAATGATGGAGGCATCATGTGCACAATCCACAAGGACATGCATGCCTTCACTTGCTTTTGCGGAGGAACACCTTGCCTTTTCTCGCCTAGGCTTCGGAAGCTCCCAGAAATGCCCTCCTACTCCAATCCCCCCTCTTCTCCTTTACAAGCGAGATAAAATTTACTTTTTTCCTTCTTTTTAACTACTTTGCTCTTACGAATCTTTTTGCATACCAGTCCCTGTAAAATCAGTAAGTTGCATATATGTCCTACAAACTTATAAAATGACCCCTTTGAATATTTTCCTTCGGTTTGATAATTTCTCGTTGTTTCTCTTGAGTTTGTCATGTTCTACTCCCATAAATCTTTCTATAATTCTCATTCTTGTCTTCTATGTTTCTTGTTTATTATCCTTTGTTCTTTCTCATGATTTCCTAATCCTTGTGGATGTTTCATCACTTTGTCTCACGTTTGATGACCCTTTGCTCATGAAGAACAAAATGCACAGGTTTTGTTTCTTGGGATATATTTCCTCTAGGATCTGTGTAGTTTTGTTTGGTTTGCGTCCATTTACCAAATAATTTCATTTTTTGGTTTTCATTTCCCAAATGGTAGTAGGTAGTTTTTTCATCTACCAGTAGGACTTGATTGTATGTCGGTTTTTATTATCAGAAGGGATTTGGCCTTTTCTTTCCTTTCTGATGGGATTGATTTTTTCAGTTTTTTCTTCTGTTATTAGTTATATTTATTTTAGTTCTTGAATTCCAGTAGGGCTAGGTCAGTTGGTTTTGTTTTTTGTTGCATTGTGCAATTTGGTTATTGATTTTTGGTTTTTCTGATCATGAACTTGTATAACTCAATCAAGGGTTTTGTCTTCATAAATTTCCAGGGTAGCAAGTAATATCTCCGCTTTGGTTGAGGTTGACGGAGAAGCATACTCTGGCCTAGATTAATTGTTGCCATTCAGTCACTGTAAAGGTAGTTTTGACAACTTCCTAAGGTTTCATGCTTTGTATTTGCAGTAGTGGATAGTGTGTTATAGAACTCTGTATGGTTATACATTGTCCATCGGTATATATTGATTTATTTGGTCCTTTGATAGTTTTTGAAATATCTTACTTTTTACAATTTGATGGTTTCGTAGTCTCAAATTCTTGAGATTTTTCTGGTTATACATTGTCCATCTGGACCTTCCATTCCAGTTTTCGGATTTGTGTTTTCTAATGTGCACATACTGATTTGTTTTTCCTCTTTCTGACTAACATTTATTTACAATCTTGTAGTGGTCTTCACTTCAGTTTACAAGATAATTTTTTTTCCTAATTTCATCTGCAATTTGATGATTTTATTGATCGACATTTATTCAGATTCTTGCACTGTTCTTCCATTTTAGTTTTTGGCTTTGAATCTTGATTTTACTAATCTGATGATATCCTTGTATCTGGACTTTCCTTTGCAGGATGTTGAAAACAAAGTACTCCTCTAATACTTCCAGGTTCAATCTCCTTTACAACAGAGTGCTAGTAGAAGCCGATAACAAAAAATCAAAATCTTCTTCAAGCTATACCAATTCACTTCTCTGGTTAACCAGGTATTCCATTATGATTTCTAGGACATGTAGATTCTTTGAAGAACAATTGTGTGCACGATCGTCTGCCCCTACAGTTACTGGTGTGAAGAGGCCCCATACCTTGCATCATGGAATCATTGTCATTTAGAAACTGACAATTTCTTCACTTAACTAGAACCTGATAGTTTCTTCATTAACTAGTATTTTGTGTTTTCCTTACCCTCGTTCTTATTTTTCATACATTTTCTCCTTCTGTCCAAGATTTTCGATTGCAAAAGTTAGTAACCAGAATTTGTCATAATTTAAAGACGTCCAAAAAAGGACTGAATTTGTCAAAAAACTTCTAAATGTTTCTAAATGTCCTTTTCCTTACCCTCCTTCTGTCCAAGATTTTCTTCTAAATATGTTTCTTTAAAGAAGGACTGAATTTGTCATAATTTTTCAAAGAAGTGATGGATCAGGATATAAAGAGAATTCTAATTATTATAGTTTCAGAAAAAACAGAAAAGAAGAGGCGTTAGATCTAGGTGACTGGGTTTTAAACAAGATTGAGAAAAGTTAGATTGGGTTCAAAAAGGTAGGAATTTAGAGATCAAGGACAAAGCTGAGAGGAATAGAAAACTGGATATTTGAGTTTCAGGTTTGGGTTAGATGTGATAGAAGTTGGACATAGATTGTAATACAGGGCTATTCAAGTTATCAACTAGACTGAAGGGTTGATAGTTTGAAATGTAAAACTTACAGGCAATCCTTACAAAAATATGAAATATGTCGAGATTCAATATCAAAAAACCCAAAAGACAAAATGACAAAAGTATAGGGATCTTTAAGATGTGTCTAACACATGTCAAAGAAGTGTCATGTCAGACACAAAACACAGTTCAACATATAAATGTCAACTTTATGTAGCTTAAGCAAAGTTAGCAATAATATACTGGTAACTTTCAAATGTATTACATCTCTCTACCAAAAATCTGTAAGGATTCAAAAATTGCAAAGTTAGCAATAATATACATGTTCTTACTGTTATACAAAAATCAACGTGAAAAACCTATAACATGTATTGGATATCTTCCATTTAAATATGCAAACTTTTGGTACAAGAGATGAAGGTGATTGATAATACCCCAAAACATAACAAATCTTGCTTACCGGAGGTGCAACACTATAAACACCAGCATAATTTAAACCCACTCTAGACTGAGCATCATGATATTGTTCGCGGCACTTTCTCTCAGCTGCATTAGCACAAGGGAAAACAAGATTAAACAGACAACCAGAAGAGCAAGTAAATCCAAAAGAAATTACTTCATTACAAATGTAGTACTAGGCTCATGAGGCTGCATGTTAATCTTTTGCATCACCACATATTAGATCCCTTATGAGACGTATTGTACAAGCAACAATGTACTGTCAAAGGGCAGCCTCTAAGTTACCATAGGCCTAGACTAGAAAAGAGTATATACGAAGAAATAAGATGAGACAATATGCTAGAGGGAGTTGCCTTCATCTCCATGACACAAGTCAAAGAGCACAAATCAAAGAATTGCATTCCCATAATATGTCAAAATACAATCTCAAAATGTTGACAGGGGACTGAGAAACAAAAATGAAGGCATGTTACACCTACTAAGACAAGGTATCTTCTACTAATACAAAAGAAAATATACATGTGAAGGAGGGAATGTACATAGATTTACTCAACTTTTAGTGTTCCATGGACATCGTTATTTACCAAAATTTGCCACCTAAGTATTATGAGCTGAAATATAATGGTCACATGAGAAAAATAAGAAAGTGAAATGGAAAGGTAAGGTATGACGACATCGGTATATTGTTTGAGTAATATGCGCAACTCAGATAAAGGTGACCTACTTTGACAATGGTTGAGTCTTGATACATAAACGGATAATGATTCTGTAAAGCCACTTCTCCTCGGATAAAGGTGACATACTCTTTTTTAGTTCCTTCCAACTCAGAACATAAAGATGACATACAATTGTATGATTGTGTAGACATAATACCATTTTAGTAGTTTAAGTTCCATTATTTTCTTAATATGTTATGTAACCAATAATCTTTTTTTTTGTTGATAATGAAGGTTTTCTTGCTAAGCACAACATATGGGTAGCAACTTCACTCAAGGAAATCTAGTTCCACAGGAAAGCAACAAACTTAGGGAGAAAATTGACTTCAACGGACATGGAAAAGCAATTGGAAAGAGTGCACCTCACTTTATGCACCGTGTTGGCGAGATTGTGAAGTCACATGCGTCCATCAAGTATATATAATGCCAGTTGCCGCTAGCGTTGTTCAAATCTCCATTCTGTTAGGAAAAAAACTTTTGGATTTATCCAAATTTTGATATCTTTGTAGAGCTAGATTTTATATACTATTTGTAACTTACATTATACATACTCTTGATGATGTTTTTTATAAAGATATAACTTTTGGGATATGTTATTGTATGTTAATTTTATATTAAGTTGAAAGCTTTGGTTAATTTAATGGCTCTCTCGGATGTTGATTGAGGCAATGTATAAAAAAATGACACCATTTATTATGTGTTTTATGTTTAGTTTATGAATTATATTTGTGGTTAAAAAAATTTTGCTGTAAAATTGAAATTAGAAAAATACACTGGAACGTTAATAAAATGTTTCAATTTAGCGACAAGAATAATGTAAAAAAATGTTGCAAATTATATATAGGAACATATGCAAAACGTTTCAGAATGATATTTAGAAACATTTTAAAGACGTCCCAAGAAATACCTTCGGAACGTATTGTATGTGTTTCAAAAGCGAATTTAAAAACACTTGATAGACGTCCCAAATATATTTTAAGAACACATTATATGTGTTCCAAAATCTACTTTAGGAACGCCTTCTAAGCGTTCCAAACTAACATTTGATACGCTTTATAATTGTTCCTAATATTGCAACGCCACTTTTAGGAACGATATTTATATGTTCCTAAAAATATTAGGCACATTAAAAAACTGTTTCTAAATGTCTTTTTTGGTGTAGTGCATTCTGCCGAATGCCAAGCCGGTCAAACAACAACAACGGCAATTCAAGCCTGAAATGATGGATGCAATTGATGATGAAGTCAAAAAGCTTATAGCTTGCGGTTTTATCAGAGAAGAACATCATCCTGACTGGGTAGCCAACGTTGTACCAGTTCTGAAGAGGATCGAAAAGGTTTTAGTTTGCATAGACTTTCGGGATCTCAATGATGCTTGCCCTAAAGATAAGTTCCCTCTCCCAATTACTGATGTCATGATCGACAATACATGTGGATTCGAACAAATTTCTTTCATGGATGGATTTTCTGTATATAATCAAATCCGGATGAATCCTGAAGATGAGAAACATACTTCGTTTCGTACTCCTTGTGGGGTATACTATTATACAGTCATGCCGTTTGGTCTTAAGAACGTAGGTGCAACTTACCAATGGGCTATGAGCACTATCTTTCATGATCATCTGCGAAAGACTGTCGAATGCTATGTTGACGATATTGCTGTCAAAAGTCGTCTCAAAGAAGATCACATTCAAGATTTAAGAACTATCTTCAATCTGATGCGCCAGTATCAACTCAAAATGAACCTCACCAAGTCTTTCTTGGGTGTCTCTAGTGGTAAGTTTCTCGTCTTCGTCATTACCTCTAAGGGTATACATGTTGATCCCGAAAAGATCAAAGCCATTCAAGAGATACGTCCTCCACGCAACCTAAAAGAGCTACGAGGATTCCAAGGTCGACTTGCGTACATCAGGCGGTTTATTTCAAATTTATCTGGACGTTACAGACCATTAACTCAATTAATAAAGAAAGGTGTATCTTTCGTTTGGACGGAAGAATGTCACGAGCATTTGATGACATAAAGCGGTATTTAATGAGTCCACCGGTTCTTGTACCACTGATCTCAGGAATACCTTTCTTAATGTATGTCCGGGCAATGGATCATTCGTTGGGAGCTTTGCTGGCTCAAAAGAACAAGGAAGGTCATGAACAAGCCATCTACTATCTTAGCCAAACGATGATTGGAGCTGAACATTGTTATAGTCCGGTAGAGAAGGAATGTTTAGCCTTAATGTTTGCTGTTCAGAAGACAAAACATTACATCATAGGCCAAACTATTCATATCATATCCCGAGTCAATCCTCTTCGAGTCTTAATGAAGAAGCTAAGTACACTCAATTCTAGGCTTGCCACATGGGCCATATTACTAGCACAATATGATATGGTTTATGTTCCTCAAAAGTCTGTGAAAGGCCAAGCACTTGCCGACTTCTTAGCAGCTAATCCTGTCCCTGAGACATCTAAACTCTATGATGAGATTTCGGACGAAATATTAGAATCAAATATGATCTCAGAAGAATTTTCTACCTGGAGATTGTTCTTTGATGGAGCTTCTAGAATTTGACCTGGAGGTACCCTTATGGCTGGAGTAGGAATTGTTCTCATTTCACCCGATGGATTAACTATTCAAAGGGCTTATTCTTTAGACGAATCGTGCTCTAACAATGTGGCAGAATACAATAACTTGCTCATTGGACTCCAATTTGACAAACAACTGGATATCGAATATCTCGAAGTATATGGCGACTCTAAGCTGATTGTTAATCAGGTTAGAGGCATATATAAAGTCCGACATCAAGATCTAGTACCATACCATGAAGCAGCAACCAAGATAGCTTCTTCATTCAAAGGGTTCTTCATCGAACATGTACATCGCGCATGCAATATAGAAGTTGATGCCTTAGCTAACCTAGCTGCGGTATTGGCAGTTCCAGTCAAAAGACAACAGATGGTTGTTATCTCTAATAGAAAACTATTCTGTGTTGAAAACAACCACAACATTGAATTCAGTAATCTAACTGAAGTCAATGTCACTTGCGAGGACTGGAGAGCAGCTTTAATTGATTTTGTAATACATGACAACTTGCCAGAAGATCCTAAGGAAGCTACAAGTATCCATCGTCGATCGCTTCGATTCTATTATAATCATACTACTAAAACACTCTATCGAAGAACTTTTGAGGGATTAATCTTGAGGTGTCTCGTTGGTGATGAAGTAAAGCTGATATTACGTGAAGCTCATGATGGTGTTTGTGGAGCACATCAGCCTGGTCCTAAACTATAGGATCGTATTCGACGTATGGGCTACTACTGGCCCTCTATGGTATCAGATGCTATTGACTATGCAAGAAAATGCCGTACATGTCAAATTCATGCAGATTTCATTCACCAACCATCAGAATTTCTTCATCCGACTGTTGCCTCATGGCCTTTTGAAGCTTGGGGCATGGATATAATTGACCCTATCAATCCTCCTTTATCTAAAGGACATAAGTTCATCTTAGCTATAACTGATTATTTCTCCAAGTGGGCAGAAGCTATACATTTGGCTGAAGTTAAAATGAGTAGTGTCATCAACTTTATTAAACATCATGTAATATATAGATTTGGTGTCCCTCACCGAATCATCTATGATAATGGGCCACAATTCATCAGCCAGAAGTTTAATAGGTTCTGTAAAGACAACAAAATCAATAATGTTGCCTCTACGACCTATAATCCTGCGGCTAACGGGTTGGCTGAAGCATTCAACAAGACTATTATGAAACTCCTTAAAAAGTTTGTCTCTATTAACAAACGTAATTGGAGTAATAAACTTGGAGAATATCTATGGGCATATCGTACTACTGTCCATAATCCTACATGATGCATACCTTTTTCTTTAGTATATGGGTGTGAAGCTGTTCTATCTTTGGAAATTCAAATTCCATCATTGAGAATTGCTATTGCTAACGAATTTACTACAAAAAATAATGATTGTGTTCGGCTTAAAGAATTGGAGGCGCTCGACGAGAAAAGGTTACTGGCTCAGCAGCACATCGAACTTTATCAAGCCCAGATTTCAAAAGCCTTTAATCGCAAAGTCAGAGTGTGAACTTTTCAGGAACGCGAGTTAGTCCTTACAGTTAGACGTCCAATGACTATGACACATATGAGCAAAGGCAAGTTCGAGGCAAAATGGGAAGGGCCGTATGTGGTAAATAAAGTCTTCTCAAATGGAGCCTATCAATTAATAGATATGGATGGCAGAGTTGCTATGATGCCCATCAATGATAAATTTCTCAAGAAATATTATGTATAAAGACAAAATGTACTTTATTTTCAGATACATGATGTAAATAAAAGTTTATTTTTTTATTATTCAAAAATAGAATGGAATTACCTAATATTAAGGACGGGGAGGAGGCCTTGACCATTCCTGATTAAATACATAATTTGCCTATCGTTCAAACATCTCATTGTCGGAACTCACGAAAAACTCGCAAGCAGCCATCTTTAATGCTTCTTCTTCGGAAATTTTTTCAGGTTCAACCAGTTCAGCAATCACATCCCGTCTCGGTGCAGGAACAGTTGAGCCTTCACCCCTTTCTTTCTGATAAGGCACTGGAGGCACAACAGGAAGCGTCTTGGTCTCCTCTTCAGCCTTCGGAGCGAGCATATCTTTGGAAGACATTTTTTTGTACAGAAGGGAAAGAGATTGGCAATATCTACGGAAGTTTTTTTCTATTTATAGACAAAACAACTAGATAATCGGCCTCGAGAACTGATACAACTTTTGGAAAGAAGCACAACTATTCGTTCATTTATAACTGATTCATTCATTTATAACTGACCATTCATCATCCCTTCTTCGAAATCGACGTGATTGATTCATTCATTTTCTTCTTTGAGAGTTTGAACGACCATTCATTCATTCAATGTCTCTTCTTTGAAAATCGAAGTGACTGATCACTCATTCATTTATCATAATGAGAATTCATGTCTCTCACGACCCTAAATTCCAAATATTCACGTCAAACAACTTACCACATTCATATTCTCTCTGGATTCTGTTATCTATGACAGCATATCAAAATCAAATTATAAAAGGAAGAATAAGAGAAGATGATTTCCTTAAAAAAACATAGATACATCTTGATGGAAATCTATTACATCTCAGATTTTCATTCTAAATATAACAGAAGGTCTATTACATCTTTGGATCTTCTTATTTGTTGGTGGCAATTCCTTGTCGTCTCGACCTGAAGCAACGAGCCAGATAATGGAATCAACTCTGGTCTTCTCTCTCAGAAAGACGAGAGGAGAACCACAGAGTACAACATCTCAAAGACGAGCTGCTGTCAATACAACTGGTGGAGAGAAGACAACCCGCCAGGGGAACTAGGAACAAAATTACCCTTGTGATACAATTTCTAGTTCTGCATCTCCACCATCCAACTCTCATGTATATAGGCTCTTCCTACCATCTGAGGAAGACCCTTCTTAAATATGAAGAGTTCTGAGCTGTCTTATTTGAGTGTCAGAACCACATAAGCTGTCTGATGTGAGTGTCAGTAGAATGCCCTCTACAACATCCAAATCACCAATGCCAGTCCGAAATAAGCTTGCTAACCGAGTCTCTGCACATATTAATAAAACATGAAGAGTTAGCAGAATCTATCGAACATTGTGCGCCTATCAACAGGTGCATACCAGCAGTGTGCGCCTACCAACAGACGCATATCAACAATATGTGCCTATCAACAGGCGCATACCAGCAGTGTGTGCTTACCAACAGGCACGCATCAACACTGCGTACTGATCAAACAGGCGCATATCAAAAATGTGCGTCGATCAACAGACACATATTTCTTTAGTGCGAGTCGATCAAACTAGCGTATGTCAGCAATACATGCCTCTGATCGAAGCTAAACACTGGACCACGGTTTGCGCCTATAGTTAGTACATATCGACTGTGTCTACAACATGCAAGTCAGTGCTTATCTTCAAAAGTGGCACAAAAGATAAATGCTTATAAAAGAAAATCATTAGTTCTTTGTTGAGACTTACCAACTTTTGAAGATGCAGCATACAAAAGAATAACATCAGAATGAAGTGGCGCAAGTGGGACCTTGTGAGAAGCCATTTGTTTTGAGAAAGTATGAATGACTCTTTCGTTTCTGGTTGTCCTTTTTAAAAAGAGTGAAAGATGAAGACGGATGCGTCATTCTGGGAGCCTATTTTAGGAAAGAATTAAAAATGGGCGCCTAAAACCGTGTGACGACTGCCATGTGTCCCTCAGACGAAACAGTAAATAATGAATAAGCCAAAGGAATGCAACCACGTGCGCTATTCAAAATCACAGCCACACAACATATCAGAAATTTTAGATTTTATTGCATAAAGATGGGTGGACCCCTACAGACAAGGACATAAGAAAAGAGAATAGAATTTTTAGCATGCCTAAACATTATTTCTTGTTCTTGCCTTCATTGATCTGACGAAGGGCGGCGTCCAATTCCTGCATGTTGCGGATCCCCGAGCGATGCATCAGATTAAGGAATCCCTCTGAATCGCCACGCTCTTCAGAGGATGGCCCACCGCTCGAGCAATTAAAGACCGTTGAGTCTAGACCAAAATAGTCTAAAAAGTTCACCGCTCTCAGCGATGGGTTTGCCTCCAACAAATAAGTTATAGGCGCAACATCATTTCCCACTTCAGGGGACTTGATCGTGGTGTCAGCATTTAACTCCATCTCTTCCTTCTTGGGGGCCATTGGAGAACAGAAGTGAAGAATAAAGCACAAAGATCAACTACTACATATATATCAACAAAATGACACTTCATATTCCTCATGGAAAACTGAAAATCATCAATGAAACTCAGAAAGACGAAGAGAAGATTGAGTATTTTCGAGAAAGAAATTTAATTGTGATGACCGAGCATTGACTGGCACAACTTGACTCAGTCAAAATTTTTATAAATTCAAAGTATTTCAAAACTTTGAAACGTTTTTAAATATTGAAAACTTTGAAGGGGGTCTTGTAGAGCCTAAATATCAAGTTGTGCCCTGAACATACTAATCAGTGATCAAGTTGCGTCCCAAAAATCAGGTTGCACCACGGATATGAAGCTCAGAGAACAAGCTGCACCACTGATCAGGTTGCGCCTGATATTAGACTGCGCCCTGTCTTGTTGTGCCAAAATCTACGTGTCGTCTGACATTTAATGGCCATCATTACCTGATAGCACTAACAACTGACACCACAGCTGTGAAACCCATAATTTTAAATTGCATTTTTTCTCTCTAATTTTTAAATTGCTTTTTACTAGAATAATGTTAGATAATTAGTTAAAATTTATAATGTGTAAAATTAATTTATTTACAAAATTAATAACAAGGATTTTTGAGTGTTAGCCAGACCCGAACTCAAAAAAATTTGGGCTTTAATATTTTTTAAACAAATATTAATTAAATTGTTAAAAGAGGAAAATTATTTTAAAATCCTGTTAGTTCCAAATTCTAATTTTTATAAACCAAAAGTTTTTCATTTATTCTAAAAACCCAAAACAATTTTTTTACTTGACTCTTACAAGCCATGAAGCTATTAAACCCAAGCCTTGTATATGGGCCCAACCCATATTCTTAATGGGTTGCAAAACCCTTTAACCTTTTTAACTTTATAAACCCAAACTTTGTTTAAGTGTCTACAGCACTTGTAGAGAGAGATTAATGGCTTCATTTGCTCTGTTGGTTGGAATTCCTTCAACCGAAGGAATTTCGGTTTTCTTCCCGAAGCTTTCCAAACGCTCCGCCGCCGGTATTTTGATGGTCGGCCTCCCCTTCGCCTTCCCAAGTCCGGTAACCCCCAATTTCTACTCCTATTTAAACCCCCTCTTCTATCTCCATCTCCACTCATTACCAAAATTTTCTGAGAGAATCCCACCATTTTCGGTGAGATCTAGAGTTTTTCGAGGCTTCTCGGAGTCGATCCGACCCAGATCCGGCCGAGCCCTGACCCCTGGGCCGTACCCGACCGTCGCCGCCCCTCCCCGTGGCCACCGTCCGCTTCCCGGCGACCCACGACCGCCGTCGACAGCTCGGCCAGGCCGCCCAGCACCACCCGCTCACCGGCGTTCACCCCGGCGACCGCCCCTGTTCGTCCCGAACACTTCCGGTTCGCTGTTCGACGACGTCTTTGGGTTCCGTCTCTGCAACGTGACGTTCCCGTCGGTTTCCTTTGTCGGTACACTCTGACCCAATTATTATCTTTAGTCTATGATGAACTGGTCCAACCCAATTCCAGTGGAAATTCAGGATTTCCAGCAACGTAACAATTACGTTACTATTTTTTGATTCCGAAGTTTCTTCGGAAAGTCGGATTTCCGAGAACCCTTCGGAAGGAACTCTGGAGAATGATTAGATTTCTTACTTCTGAGTTTTACTATTCGATCTCGAGATTTTTGGGATTAGTTTCGGAAATTGTCCTCTTCGAAATTTCCGAATAATTGCAATTTTGGTTCTGATGGTTAGGAAGTTATGTAATTTGGTTGTTGATGGTTTCTATTGGTTCTGTTGTTGATTCTGTTGGTATTTTGGGATTTTGGTATTATGCTGATATTGGTTTTTCCCTTGGGAAGTTGGTTCTGATATTGGTTTCAGTACTGGTTGACTTGGAAAAAAATATTATATGGTTGTTTATATAAAATTCGGGTTTTGGAGTTATTTTGCAGGTTTACGGCACATTCCCAGTTTTTGGGTTGACCAAAAACAGAGGAGATGCTGCCGAAAATTTTGCAAAATAATAAAAATGATTTTTTTTTAAAAATGATTTTTGATATAAAAATATTATTTTAATAATATTTTTGGGCGACGACCTTAATGGTCACTGGGCCCCAGCAAAATGCAAACGCACCGGTTCGACCGGACGTTGAGGCAGAGTAGCTGAATGTGAAGAATGGACCAGAGTCTGAGACTCACAAATTTTTATATAATTTAAATTAGAAATTGTACTTTTGAGACTAACCATATTTTCGTCTTATTTCAATTCATGTAAATTGGGTTGTAAGGGCATAAGCCCAATTACTCATTTGCTCGTGCTGGAAAATGAAATAGTTAGGATTTATTTTGTTTTCTTTTCTGGATGTCGTAGTGTAACGTAAAAAGTAGAATAATTATCTATATCTACATATTTTCATAAAGATTAGAAATTAGTGATTTTCTCACTTATTAAATAAATATTAATTTATGTACAAAAATGCAAGTTTTAATAATTTAAATGAAAATTTCAAGTTTCCAAAAAAAAAGGATTAATTGATGTTTCCTTGTAAATAGTAAACCATCCAATAATTGTGTTCTAATTAGAATAAAAAGGATAAAATTTATTAGGAAAGATAATAGAGATTGAAAATTAGCATACTTAGTTGGTTGAAGCAGTTTGATAAGTATAGATGCTCCATTTGTAGGATTACGAAGGCGTAACTAGCACCTTTTCGGAACATCTATCGAAGTCCAGTTTAAATCAAGGCAAGTACGGTTGTGTTTAATTGCAGTTTAATTAATATTAGAATTTTGCATGTTAAATACACAACTGTTACACGTACTCTCTCCTAGAGTAATATTGAATCATTGTACCGGGATAATGGGGAGTAGTGTAGTTATCTATGATCAAAGTCCAATAGTTAATGAATGTGCGAGCTTACCCCTCTTCGCACGGGGTTAGGCCGGACCGTATCAATAGGATACAATTGAATCATCCTAAACCGGTCATAGATACTGCATACTCAAATCACAATTGTTTTATAGTTGGAAATCATTGTTTCAAAATTATTTAATATTGCAAGTTTCTATTCATTATGCAAATTGTTATTTTTCATAATTGTACTTGCTCCTTTCCTGACTGGATCCCCCACCCCAATAGGTCCTAATGATGATTCAGAACTACTGATTAGTAGTTACTACGACCCGGAGCTATACCCTGCTGTGCTCCCAGATGAGGTTCCTGGAGATGATGATGATACTTCTGCTTAGATGGAGTTCTAGTTTATCTTTACTTAAATAAATGTTATGTTAAAATTGTGGACAAGCTTTGTAATGAACAAGTTTTAAATTATTGCTTAAATAAATGTTGTGGAAATTATTAGTATCAAATGTTGTTGATTGTACCTGCATATGGATTACAGCTTACTGTCGCCGTCTCAACAACGGTGCAGGCTGGGCATGATCCGAGTCGACCCAAGTAATTGGGATCGGGTCGTGACATGTTTTTAGTGGTGGCCCATGCAGGTCAGTGTTATCAACAACTTAGGAAAACCTAGGAAACAGTTAGAACACTAGAACATCAAATTGCCACAACATAGGACCGATATATATACATATTATTATTAAATATTTTTATTTGACTATAGATAGGCTACCTTGCTTATGTTTTTATCCTAAAACTTCCAGAGAATGACCACTGACAATACCAACCCTGCTGGCGATAGGATGTCAACACCTGACCATACCCCACCTCCCCAATCAAGTCCGGATCCTACACCTCGGCAGCTGGCCGACCGTCCCCATAATACAACAACGGATCCATCATCTTCTCGGACGGAGATGCAACCCCCTGTGGTTACGCCTACTCCAGCTGTCCCACCGGTACCTGTGGACCCCACTGACCTCATCGGTCTGCTTAGAGGAGTGCTAGAAGCTCAGAGAACTCAAGCTGAAGCTCATCGCGAGCAGACGGCCATTATGAAAGAAGGCATGGAGAATGCCCACAGTGGGGCAATGGCTGCATTAGAAAGAGGAGAAGCAGCTCAACAGGAACCAAGGCCTGCCAAGGTAAACATAAATTTAAGGATTAATTTATGTAATAATAAGGCCATTTAATTAATGGAAATCATATTGCCAAGGTGGGCGATATTGAGAGCTTTAAGAAGCAGAACCCTCGACCTTTCAAGGGTACCGAGGGAATTGTCTATGTTGATGAATGGCTTGACAATATGGAGCGTCTTCTGAGCGTCGCTCGACTTCCAGAAGACCTCAAGGCCGAAGCAGTGGGACTTCAACTGCAGAATGTAGCTAGCACCTGGTATCAGAATGAACCCCGACTCCAGGATAGACAGGTTGATTGGGACACCTTCAAGAAGTTGTTCCAGAGGAAATTCTTCCCAACTTCAGAGTTGCGGGAGATAGAGCGACAATTCCAGAACTTGAAGCAGGGCAATATGACTGTGGGAGAGTATGCGGCAGAATTCGGCCAGCTCAGCCGATTTGCCAAGAACATGGTGGCTGATCCTGCTGATCGTGCTGAACGATTCAAGTATGGACTTCGAGAGGAGATTCGCACTTATGTGATCTCTGGCGGAGCTAAGACTTATGAGAAGATCCTGGAACGAGCACAAGACATAGAGAAGAGCCAACCTGCCCGCTCGAAGAGAGATTATCCTTGAACTAGCAACTTCCAGGGTAATCAGAAGAAGCCCAACAACAACAACAACAACAGGCCCCAGCATCACCAGCAAGCAAGGAATAATGATGTAGCACCCCAGAAGCAGATCCCTGTCTGTAGCTATTGCAAGAGGCCGGGTCATCAGGTGAACATCTGTCGGAAGAGGCTTAGACAATGTTTGATCTGTGGGTCTACCACCCACCAAGTGAAGGACTGCCCGGTCAACAGAGCTGGAGGAAATCAGCAGAAAGGACCTCTGCCCACTCAGCAGCAACAATTTGGGCAACATCAACAGAAGACGGGACGAGTTTTTGCCATAACTGCAGAGGAACCAGAGCCGGAGCTAGAACCTAATGCGGATGTCATATCAGGTTACATCTATGTACATTCTCATCCTGCATTAGCTTTATTTGACTCTGGTGCAACACACAATTTTATAGCAACAAAGTTTATCTCTGCACACCACATAGTTACAGGCTTTAGCAAGAGGATTTGTAGGGTTATGACTGGAGGTGGACCCCTACCTATAACAGAGACCTGTAATAGCCCCATTACTATATCTGGCCATAAGTTTGTAGCACCTTTACTGGTGATGCCCTTGCCCAACTATGACATAGTCCTTGGAATGGACTGGTTGAGCAAGCAGCATGCGCAGATAGATTGTCACAGAGGATGTGTAATCTTCAGCCCACCTGGAGGGCCAGAGTTTGAAGTCTCTCGAGTTCCGGAGGTTATGGAGAGTATTGTCTACTCTATTACTGAAGAACCTGGACCACCCCATCCTATCATAGCGGAATTCATGGATGTTTTCCCTGATAGTCTTCCTGGGCTACCCCCAGATCGGGACATAGAATTCACTATTGATTTAGTCCCTGGCTCTCCCCCGATCTCTAAGGGATGTTATAGAGTCAACCCGAAGGAGGCTAAAGAGATGAAGGAGCAGATCAATGAACTGAAGGCTCTGGGATTCATTCGAGACGGAGCTTCACCCTGGGGAGCACCTGTCTTATTTGTGCCCAAGAAGGACGGAACAGTGCGGATGTGCATCGACTACCGGGCGCTGAACAATGTCATAATCAAGAACAAGTACCCTCTACCCCGGATCGATGACTTGTTTGATCAGTTGAGTGGAGCCAAGGTGTTTTCCAAGATTGATCTCAGGTCTGGCTATCATCAGATCAAGGTCAGGAAGGAATACATTCCCAAGACGGCATTCAACACCAAGTATGGGCAGTTTGAATTCTTGGTCATGCCGTTTGGTCTGATGAATGCTCCTGTGGTGTTCATGAACCTTATGAACAAGGTTTTCAATGAATACTTAGACCAGTTTGTTGTCATCTTCATTGATGACATACTGATCTATTCGAAGATGAAGGAGGAGCACGAAGAGCACCTCAGGAAAGTTCTAGAAACTTTGAGGAAGGAGAAGTTGTACGGTAAGCTATCCAAGTGTGAATTCTTTCTAGACAAGGTGGATTTTCTTGGCCATGTTGTCACAGGGGAAGGAATTTCGGTGGATCCGAAGAAGATAGCTGCTGTGGAGAAGTGGCCTACCCCAAGCTCAGTTGGTGACATCAGAAGTTTCTTGGGCTTGGCTGGCTACTACCGGAAGTTTGTGAAGGACTTTGCAAGAATTGCTGAACCCATGACAAAGCTGACTCGGAAGAATGAAGAGTTCATCTGGACGGAAGATTGCCAAGCAGCATTCGAGGAGTTGAAGAAGAGGCTTACCACTGCACCAATCCTTGTGCTACCCGCAGGATCCGATGGTTTCACAATCTACAGTGACGCCTCGGACAAAGGACTGGGTTGCGTTCTTCAACAACATGGGAAAGTGATTGCTTATGCATCTAGGCAATTACGGACTCATGAGAAGAACTATCCCACTCATGATCTGGAGCTTGCTGCAGTCATCTTTGCGTTGAAGCTTTGGAAGCATTATCTATATGGAGAGAGAGTGGAAATATACACAGATCATAAAAGTCTGAAGTATGTTTTCACTCAGAAAGAGTTAAACATGAGGCAGAGGCGATGGCTGGAGTTAATGAAGGACTTCGACATCGACCTGCAATACCACCCGGGTAAGGCTAATGTGGTCGCTGATGCACTTAGTCGATACCCAGTGGCGATGTTCTTAACCAAGGAGAGGCACCTGCTGGAGGACATAGAGAAGCTTGGATTGGAGATATTACTGCCTGGACAGAAGAAGCGGGATTCAGATTCTATGTTGATGAAGTTGCAAGTGAGCTCGAACCTGATGGACAAGATCAAGGAGACGCAGTTTCAAGACGAGGCACTTTGCAAGCTGAGGGATCAAGTGTTAGCAGGAACACTTGAGGGTTTCTCAATCGCCAGTGATGGAGCTCTGAAGAATGGTACGAGGCTTTGTGTACCGTCTGGCGAACTGAGGAACGAGTTGATGAAGGAAGCGCATCAGTCTCAATATTCCATACATCCTGGAGCCAATAAGATGTATCGGGATATGCGCACTATTGTCTGGTGGAGTGGAATGAAGAAAGATGTCACCAGGTATGTCGCTAGATGCTTGATCTGTCAACAAGTGAAGGCTAGTAGACAGAGACCTGCAGGACTTCTACAACCACTGGACATTCCAGAGTGGAAGTGGGAGCATATCACGATGGTTTTCGTGTCAGGACTGCCTCGTTCCCAAGGAGGAAAGGATGCTGGGTAATAGTGGACCGACTAACCAAGTCAGCTCACTTTATCTCCTTCAAAGTTGGTTTATCCACTGAGAAATTGGCAACATTGTACATGCGGCACATCTACCGGATTCATGGCGTACCGGTAAGTATTGTTTCTGACCGAGACACTCGTTTTACCTCACATTTTTGGAAGAGTTTGCATGATAGCTTGGGGACCCAGTTGAAGTTCAGCACAGCTTATCATCCCCAGACAGATGGGCAATCGGAGAGGACAATTCAGACACTTGAAGATATGCTGCGAGCTTGTGTCTTGGAGTTTGGAGGATCGTGGGAAGACCATCTGCACTTGGTAGAATTTTCTTACAACAACAGCTACCAAGCAAGTATTGGTATGACCCCATTCGAAGCTCTTTATGGACGTCGTTGCCGTACACCATTGGCATGGGACGACGTTGGTGAAAGAGTACTGCTGGGTCCAGAGATGGTGACTGACGCAGCAGAGAAGGTGAAGATTATCAGAGACAAGCTCAGGATCGCTCAAGACAGACAGAAGCACTGGGCAGACAGTGGTCGACGACCACTGGCATTTGAAGAAGGAGATAAAGTCTTCGTGAAGATTTCTCCTACCAGAGGTACTATCAGATTTGGCAGAGCTGGGAAGCTGAGTCCCAGGTACATTGGCCCGTTCAAAGTTCTGAGCCGGATTGGAGAAGTGGCATATAGGTTAGCTCTACCAGCTAATCTAGAAGGCGTGCACAACGTCTTCTACGTTTCACAGCTCAGAGAGTATGTACCTGATGAGAACCACGTTTTGGACCATTCAGAGTTGGAGATTGGACCAAGTCTCACATTGCCAGAGAAGCCAGTGGCGATCTTGGACCGAGGCGAGAAGAAGACCAGAACCTCAGTGACTCCCATTGTTCGAGTAATGTGGAGGCATGATTCCCCAGGCGAATCTACCTGGGAGCGAGAGGATGAGGTGCGGGAGAAGTACCCGTACTTGTTTGAGACCTGAGGTAATTTCTCAACCTAACTCTTTAATTTCGAGGACGAAATTTTCCAAGGAGGGAAGGTTGTGAAACCCATAATTTTAAATTGCATTTTTTCTCTCTAATTTTTAAATTGCTTTTTACTAGAATAATGTTAGATAATTAGTTAAAATTTATAATGTGTAAAATTAATTTATTTTCAAAATTAATAACAAGGATTTTTGAGTGTTAGCCAGACCCGAACTCAAAAAAATTTGGGCTTTAATATTTTTTTAAACAAATATTGATTAAATTGTTAAAAGAGGAAAATTATTTTAAAATCCTGTTAGTTCCAAATTCTAATTTTTATAAACCAAAAGTTTTTCATTTATTCTAAAAACCCAAAACAATTTTTTTACTTGACTCTTACAAGCCATGAAGCTATTAAAGCCAAGCCTTGTATATGGGCCCAACCCATATTCTTAATGGGTTGCAAAACCCTTTAACCTTTTTAACTTTATAAACCCAAACTTTGTTTAAGTGTCTACAGCACTTGTAGAGAGAGATTAATGGCTTCATTTGCTCTGTTGGTTGGAATTCCTTCAACCGAAGGAATTTCGGTTTTCTTCCCGAAGCTTTCCAAACGCTCCGCCGCCGGTGTTTTGATGGTCGACCACCCCTTCGCCTTCCCAAGTCCGGTAAACCCTAATTTTTACTCCTATTTAAACCCCCTCTTCTATCTCCATCTCCACTCATTACCAAAATTTTCTGAGAGAATCCCACCATTTCCGGTGAGATCTAGAGTTTTCCGAGGCTTCTCGGAGTCGATCCGACCCAGATCCGGCCGAGCCCTGACCCCTGGGCTGTACCCGACCGTCGCCGCCCCTCCCCGTGGCCATCGTCCGCTTCCCGGCGACCCACGACCGTCGGCGACAGCTCGGCCAGGCCGTCCAGCACCACCCGCTCACCGGCGTTCACCCCGGAGACCGCCCCTGTTCGTCCCGAACACTTCCGGTTCGCTGTTCGACGACGTCTTCGGGTTCCGTCTCCGCAACGTGACGTTCCTGTCGGTTTCCTTTGTCGGTACACTCTGACCCAATTATTATCTTTAGTCTATGATGAACTGGTCCAACCCAATTCCAGTGAGAATTCAGGATTTCCAGCAACGTAACAATTACGTTACTATTTTTTGATTCCGAAGTTTCTTCGGAAAGTCGGATTTCCGAGAACCCTTCGGAAGGAACTCTGGAGAATGATTAGATTTCTTACTTCTGAGTTTTACTATTCGATCTCGAGATTTTTAGGATTAGTTTCGGAAATTGTCCTCTTCGAAATTTTTGAATAATTGCAATTTTGGTTCTGATGGTTAGGAAGTTATGTAATTTGGTTGTTGATGGTTTCTATTGGTTCTGTTGTTGATTCTGTTGGTATTTTGGGATTTTGGTATTATGCTGATATTGGTTTTTCCCTTGGGAAGTTGGTTCTGATATTGGTTTCAGTACTGGTTGACTTGGAAAAAAAATATTATATGGTTGTTTATATAAAATTCGGGTTTTGGAGTTATTTTGCAGGTTTACGGCACATTCCCAGTTTTTGGGTTGACCAAAAACAGAGGAGATGCTGCCGAAAATTTTGCAAAATAATAAAAATGATTTTTTTTAAAAATGATTTTCGATATAAAAATATTATTTTAATAATATTTTTGGCCGACGACCTTAACGGTCACTGGGCCCCAGCAAAATACAAACGCACCGGTTCGACCGGACGTTGAGGCAGAGTAGCTGAATGTGAAGAATGGACCAGAGTCTGAGACTCACAAATTTTTATATAATTTAAATTAGAAATTATACTTTTGAGACTAACCATATTTTCGTCTTATTTCAATTCATGTAAATTGGGTTGTAAGGGCATAAGCCCAATTACTCATTTGCTCGTGCTGGAAAATGAAATAGTTAGGATTTATTTTGTTTTCTTTTCTGGATGTCGTAGTGTAACGTAAAAAGTAGAATAATTATCTATATCTACATATTTTCATAAAGATTAGAAATTAGTGATTTTCTCACTTATTAAATAAATATTAATTTATGTACAAAAATGCAAGTTTTAATAATTTAAATGAAAATTTCAAGTTTCCAAAAAGAAAAGGATTAATTGATGTTTCCTTGTAAATAGTAAACCATCCGATAATTGTGTTCTAATTAGAATAAAAAGGATAAAATTTATTAGGAAAGATAATAGAGATTGAAAATTAGCATACTTAGTTGGTTGAAGCAGTTTGATAAGTATATATGCTCCATTTGTAGGATTACGAAGGCGTAACTAGCACCTTTTCGGAACATCCATCGAAGTCCAGTTTAAATCAAGGCAAGTACGGTTGTGTTTAATTGCAGTTTAATTAATATTAGAATTTTGCATGTTAAATACACAACTGTTACACGTACTCTCTCCTAGAGTAATATTGAATCATTGCATCGGGATAATGGGGAGTAGTGTAGTTATCTATGATCAAAGTCCAATAGTTAATGAATGTGCGAGCTTACCCCTCTTCACACGGGGTTAGGCCGGACCGTATCAATAGGATACAATTGAATCATCCTAAACCGGTCATAGATACTGCATACTCAAATCACAATTGTTTTATAGTTGGAAATCATTGTTTCAAAATTATTTAATATTGCAAGTTTCTATTCATTATACAAATTGTTATTTTTCATAATTGTACTTGCTCCTTTCCTGACTGGATCCCCCACCCCAATAGGTCCTAATGATGATTCAGAACTACTGATTAGTAGTTACTACGACCCGGAGCTATACCCTGCTGTGCTCCCAGATGAGGTTCCTGGAGTTGATGATGATACTTCTGCTTAGATGGAGTTCTAATTTATCTTTACTTAAATAAATGTTATGTTAAAGTTGTGGACAAGCTTTGTAATGAACAAGTTTTAAATTATTGCTTAAATAAATGTTATGGAAATTATTAGTATCAAATGTTGTTGATTGTACCTGCATATGGATTACAGCTTACTGCCGCCGTCTCAACAACGGTACAGGCTGGGCATGATCCGAGTCGACCCAAGTAATTGGGATCGGGTCGTGACAACAGTGAACGAGGAAAATCTCTTCGAATCCCGTGAATTGTACCGCTCAAGGGGAGTTGGTTGACAGTTGTCCTGGACACTTCGTAAGTTGCGCCTAGGCAAAATCCAGACAAAATCTTTAGTTGTGCCTAGGTGTAATCCAGACAAAATCTTTAGTTGCGCCTAAGCGCAATCTGAATGACTTCGGCTCAAAAGCAGCCACGTGTCTAGGCGCGGCTCAATCAGGTGCAGTTGAGCAAAGCTTGCGCAACCTGATGAAGTTGAGACAACTTATATTTTAAAGCAGGATGACGTGGCGTACATGCCACTAATCTCTCAAGACTTGTCTACTATCCTGTACACGACCATGCGCATCTCAATCACATGATGCCACGCGTCTAAATACAGTTAGTATACGACTTAACAACTGAATGAAAGTTGGCGCAACAGGAGGTTGGCGCAACCTAATATGGTACAATCCAGTCTCGTGCACATCAGAATAACTGCTAAAACAGTTATTTCTTGAACTCTATAAATAGAGTTCCCAATTATTGTGAAATCATCAGATACATACGCACAGAGATCAAGAACTCTTGTAAAATTGCTGCTACATTCTCTAGAGGCTATAGTCTTCAAGTTCACATAGTCCAAGTGATAAAGTGATCGTCTTTTAATCAGATTCTTCTAGTTGTACTTCCCCAGAATTTATTGTACTTTATACTATTCTTTTCAAGTTTGGAATAAACTTTTTGTTTTTACAAACAATATATATATATATACTTTCTTTTCAAAATCTTCAATTTATTGATGTATAAGGCGCAAAATGTCGAAGCCTATACAAGGAAGCACGACTCGCTTCGAGAGAACCAAAAAACAAGAGGCCGGTCAGTGGCAGAGTGCGTTCACCGAACCAGACAAAAAACTACCAGGCCAGCCGTTAAGGCAACAACCTCTGACACCTGCCCGGGGTGATAGTACATCGACTGCTGACTTTCAGAACTTGTCTACATACTTCTTTGTACAGTTGTGGGGAGCTGTATTAGCGTCCTTCGTATCTGTGCTTGTTCCGATTCTTCTATAATACCCAATTACCGGCGGCTGTATCGATCTGGTGCCTGTGGGAATTCCTCCAGTTGGCAAGGAGATCGTTGAAGCCCCCGTCCTGTTGGTATTACCGCCATCTGATGGAGAAGTGAGACCACAGCTGGATAGCAAGATCACCGTAGCACAAAATATGGTCTGCAGTTTCTTCTTGGGGAGAAGGGCAGCAGTGGCATCTCGATGCGAGGCTGTAGCCGATAGAATTGAAGGCATCATCGGTTGGGAGTTTTATGCGCTGCACTCTCCGGATGAGAATGAACAATTTATTGGGGATGGTGGGCTGCCAGTAGGGAGCGAGGAAGAGGATGGGCTCTCTAGTGCCTCTCGTCACCATTCTGGTGGAGGCTAACGTGAAGTTGCGGTCGGGATTAAGGGACCACCGTAGTGTTTTTGAGTCGTCGGAGGTGTTGGTATTGATCAAAGGTTCCACGAGGTTCCGACCGAGGAGAATGTGTTTCCAATTGTTTGATGATCAGTTGTTGGCTGTAGCCGTCATTGGAAAGGAATGCCGAAAGTACCTAGCCTTCATGAATCGGGACCAGATCGAGTTCTCCGTCCGGAGCTTCCACCATAGCTTCATGGAGCAAGCATCAACAATATTCGCTAGTCTGTTGAACCCTAGCCCTCCCTTGTTGGTGGGCTTGTCCATAGAGTCCCAACTAGCCCAATGGTGCCTGTCTTGGCTGCCGTTGTGGCCCTAAAAGAAATTGGAGAAAAGGGTCTCAAGGGAGGATAGGACCTTCTTCGGGGGGAGGGGGGAGCAGACTGCCAGGGTGTATATGGAGATGGAGGAGAGGACATATTTGATGAGGATCATCTTGCCTTCCGGGGATAGGGTGGCGTTGTGCCATCCTTCGATTTTCTTCCTGATTTTGCTGACTAGGCCTTCGAAGATGCCCGAGTTAGATTTGCCATATACCAGCGGACAGTCTAGATAAGTGAACGGTGGGTAAGCGGTGGAGAAGGTGGTCAGATTAGAGAGGGTGGTAGAGTGGTCTCTGTCGGCTTTACGATGGGTATAGATGACGCTTTTGCCGGGGTTCACCCACTGGCCGGAGCATCTGGTGTATCTCTCTAGTATTTTGTGGACTGCCTCCATGGACCCTATGTCTCCTGCTGAGAAGATGAGGATGTCGTCAGCGTAGGCCAGGTGAGTGATTAAGGGACAGCCGGTGGTGTGTGGAAATGATGGAATCTGGGCGAGTTGGCTAAGCTGTTGAGATTTCTGCTAAGAGCTTCGGCCGAGATGATAAAAATGGTAGAGGATAGAGGGTCTCCCTATCTAACCCCGTGACTGGCTTTGAAAAAGCCGTCAGCTTGCCCGTTGATGATGATGGACAACCAGGAGTTATTTATGGATCGGAAGAGAACGTCGATCTATGTTTTCGAGAAGCCGAAGGCCCTATGCACCCAAATCATGAATTGCCAGTCCAGCCAGTCATAGGCTTTCTCCATGTCAAGCTTGATAGCCATATTCCCTCCTGGAAGGGAATTTCATACACGTGATCATCTCTTGGGCCAAGAGGATGTTGTCGGTGATGTTCCTTCCCGGAACGAAGCCGCTTTGCTCTTCTAAAATAATCTTGGGGAGAAGTGCGGACATACGAGTCGCGATAATCTTCGATATGATTTTATTAGTGAAGGTGCATAGGTTGATGGGACGAAAGTCCTTGAAAGTGTCCCTGTTGTCTTTTTTGGGAATGAGAATGAGGTTGGCTCAAGAGATAGATTTAGGGTACCTGGCTCCTTGAAAAAATGCATTGGCGGCCTCATAGAAGTCATGCTCGATGATGTCCCAACACATACGGAAGAAGACACCGAAGAAACCGTCTGGGCCAGGGGCGCTGTGCTCATCCAGAGCCCATATGGCAGCTTTGACTTCCTCCGCAGAAGGAGGGGGGGTTAAGAAGCAGCTCGTTCTCTTCGGTGCTGATCATTAATGGGGATCATGGCAAGGAACTCCTCATCCTTGTGGATGGTGTCTTCGGAGAAGAGTTTGGAGTATAAGTTAGCGACAGTTGACAGAATGCTCCGCTGGCCAGTGAGGAGTCGGCCGTTGTCATATGAGATTTGGTGTAGGCTCAGCTGTTGTCTTCGGCCTCTAACACATGAGTAAAAGACGCTCGCATTTCTGTCTCCTTCAGCATCCCAGGCCAGCCTAGCTTTCTGCTTCCAGAATTCTGTTTCGATCTTCAGCCGCGACTTGAGAAGAGCTCTAGTGAGATGTAGGGTTACGCGGTTCTCCAATGACCTGTCCGTGGCGAACATAATCTCCACCTGAGTGACATCATCTTACGCCAACTTGATAGCTTGGAATATATTGCCAAAGGCGTTCCTGCTCCATGTCGCAAGTGCTTTCTTGGTCGCTTTAAGTTTAGCTGCGATCCTGGCGAGGTGGTCGGGGTCATCGGCTGAGTTCCAAGCTGTGGCTACGATGTTTTTGAATTGGAGATGGAGACTCCAGATGTCCAAGAACCGGAAGGCTTTCTTGATGTGATTGTGATTACTACTGATCTTGATGAGAAGAGGAGAGTGATCTGATTCCGTTGTGTTCAGGTTGGAGAGGTTAGAAATGAGACCCAAATAAGCCCAACGATTGTTAACCAGCGCTCGGTCAAGATGAGAGTACTGATGACTGGCTCCTTCCTGCATGTTACACCAAGTAAACGCATTCTCGAAGAAAGGAAGAGGGATCATGGTGGTGTTAAAAATGAAGGTGTTGAAATCTGTCATTGCTGGCAAGGGGACGGCCCCCAGACTTTTTGTCTCTGCTAGAAATCATGTTAAAGTCTCCAACACATATCCATGAGAGGTTGTTGAGGTGGTGGTGGGTTTTTATCAGGGTATCCCAAAGCCTCTTGCGCTCGATGATGTTACAAATGCCATGCACTGCAGATAGCAGGGATCGGTGTTGTAGAATGGGGTGCTCAACCCAGCAGGAAAGAGCCTATTTGGAATCTTGGACGGATCTGAATTTGAAGTCGTTGGTGAAGAAGATCCATATGTCGTTGCACCCGGCAATCGCAGATGGGAAGTCGAGTTGCAGTTGGAATGCTTTGATTTTTTTAGAACTTTGGGTTCTATGATGATCAAGATGTCGATCCGGTGTAGTTTCTTGAGGCTGATAAGTCTGTTCATGGTGGGTTTGTTGGCAATCCCACGAACATTCCACGAAAGGATGTTAAGCATTAGGGGGAGAGGAGGAGGGGGGTTGTGGAGCTTCGTAGCAGATCTAGTGGTCATAGCATTGTCCTTTTTGACAATTGTTTTCTTTTTGTTATGGGGTTTTTTGTGGGCTATCGGAGTAGCTGTGGAGGTGCGAACAGTTTCCTCGTTCTGTTTTGGGGTCATGAGTTCTGAACTCTCCAACTGGGGGGTTTCTTCTTTCTCTGTTTCTTGAAGGGCACAAAGGGGGTTGGTTGGGTCAAGGAGACCTACTTCCTTGGCTTGCTGGAATCTATTTGCAGCATCCGCTCCGAGGATGGCCCGGACGTCCTTGGAGGTGCAGTCTTTGATCATGGTGGGTTCTTCTTCTCCGAGGGGGGATGGGTACGGACTGTTGGCCTCCGGCTCCACTCTCTCTCCACCCAAGGTTTTAGCCACTAAAGTGTGCTGATCTGCAATCTGCTCGTTCTCTGTTGACCGCGGGGAGGGGATACGTCTGCGAGGGAGAGGATGTCGAACGGGTTATGGAGAAGGATGTCCATCGAATCGTTGGGCACGATTTCCTGGTTGGTTGGGGAGTTTATGGTGGGGCTGGTAGATTTCTCGCCGTCTGTAAGTTGGGGGTAGGAGTTGGGAAGAGGGAGGATGGGGCTGATGGTACGGCTTGGGCCGTCTTGAAGGGGTTTGTCTTACGGTGGGCTTGCTTCTTGAGCTCCGGGTGGGCTTTGTAGCAGAACCTAGTGAGGTATCCTGTCAGCTGGCAGTGCCTACAGAAAATAATGTTGTTGTCATACACTAGCACCTGTGAATGCGTTCTTCCTCCGAGATCGAGCTGAACTAGCTCTGGTGGTTCTGTGGAAAGATCGAGTTCCACGCAGATCTTTGCGTAGTTATCTTTGGAGAGGTTGCAGGTTTCTTCTGCGATGGCCACGAGGGTCCCGAAAGAGATCGCAATCCTTTTGAGGGCTGATGGTATGAAACATATGAGGGAAAGATTGGGGAGGGTGATCCAAGCCGAAATAATGGTCGAGTCAATTTTAGGGTTGAAGCTAGGGGACCATTTGGCGATCTTGACGCTCTGGTTGCCTATGGAGGTGGAGCCTTTGGCCCATACTGAGGAGAAGTCATGATCCGAGGTGAGGTGGAGGAGCAAGTGTTTGGGATCTAGCGGTGCGATCTTGAATGCCGAGGTGAGCCCCCATCCGGTGATGGCCTCTTGCACTAAGGCGATCTTCGGGCAACCGGACTGGAACTTTAGGATGAAGGTCTTCGCGAAGCTGTCAGGGAGGTAGGAGATCTCTTCAGATGAGAAAGGAATCCGGATGGCCTGGCCTTCGGAGAGGGCAAGGAAGTCGATATCGGGTAGCTAAATACTGGCGGTTGGGAGTGTAGGGGTCGCCTAACGATCCGGGCACAGGGCATTTGCGTAGGACGACGGCAGAGAATGAGCCACGGTCGGGACGGGGGCGAGAGTCCCAGGCTTTGGGGGGGGGGAGGAATGATAAGGAGTGGTGGGAGCTCCAAAGGCGCTGCCTCGTGAAGGAGAACTAGCAGCGGGGGGCCCATTGTTGCTCGTGGCCCCGGAGGGGGAGGGAGAGGTGATAGCCTCAGGGTGGGAGGCCTGGTTCAGAGTTGGGGGGAAGGAGGTTGCATCGGTGAAGGAGAGTGTGGGAGAATGGCTGTGCCTGAGTCAACGACGGAGGAGGCGCAGGGCCGGAGGGAAACAGGGACCGGGTCGGGGACGGAAGGCTCGGAGCCAGCGGCCTGGGGCACAGAGGAGGTAGCGGTGGGAGGAACTAGGCATCCGTGGGAGCGGCTTGGGGGCGCATATGCGCCGAGGATACTAGGGGGCGCATAGGGGGGGCCCTGGGGGAGAGATGCCCCCGGCCAGCAAAGGGCGCATGCTATGAGCGACTACAACGGGCGAGCAAGGGACGCGACCAAGGGGCGCATGTGTGCTGATGAGTCTGCCTGCACAAGGGGGCACATAAGGGGGCGCATAAGGGGCAGGGGGTCCTGAGTGCGCATAATCTGCGACTTGCTGAGGGCGCATGCCTGGATCAGAAGCTGTATGCGCATAAGCTGCTGCCAAAGCTGGGGCCACACTAGGCGCATGATCCGTGGCCATAGGTGGGGGAAATTCGAAATTTGAATTTCTGGGATGGAGCGGGAGAGCTCGACACCCGATGAGAAAACATGATGAAATGCATCGAACCGCGGCGCGCCCGGGGTACCTCTGCCGAGGGTCGCCTGAGTGGACCACGGCTACCGAAGCGGAGATGCTACTCGCGACTTAGGCGAGGCACGACTACTCCCAGACGGGTCAGCCGAAGGTTGGGCCTCGCACGAGCTGGGAAGAGGAGCGTCCTGACGGGGCCACCGGAGGGCGGCCGCGACCCTGGGTGGGGGAGGGAGGGGACGGCTCCGATCAGCTGCAGGTGGGCAGCCGTCCATCCCGACGACGACGATCGAAGAAGGCCGCTGCTATCAGCAGCAAGGGATCCACGGACAGTGGGGGCTGGGACATCGCCGGACCAGCCGGGGGGGAGGGGGCGACTTCGGCGTGGAGGGGGCGGGGGACGACGCGCGGCCCCTCCGCCGGTGGCGGACGGGGGACAGGGTCTTGCGCGCGCGATATGGAGCTCAGCAGACCAGAGGACTTTATATATATATATATATATATATATATATATATATATATATATATATACATAAATTATGTAAAATTGTAAAAGCAATAATGAGTATAAGTACTTGCCTGATCCAGTTAGTATAGGGTCCAAGGTGATCCTAAAGATGGGGGCCCTATGTGTAAATTTTAAGGGGTCTTTGTACATAATCGAGACTTTTGTAAAATTTAAGGGTCTTTTGTAAAGTTTTGGGGTATTTTTAAATTTTACGGGGTCTTTGTAAATTTTTGGGGGCTTTGTAAGTTTTAGGGGGTCTTTGTAAAATTTAGAAGACATTTCTAAATTTGGGACCATAAGCGCATACCTAGATCGCTTAGGCTTGGAGTTGATTCTACTCAATTCATTTCCATTTCAGAAAATTCTATAAAAAGCATCAAAGTTTGCATGAATTGTAAAAATAGCATAGAAGTTTTAGAAATTGTAAGTTAGGCATCCATAAGGACCTTAAAAGCCCGTATGCTTACGTCAACCCATGTCCCAGCGTAATTAACGAATGCGGGAAGAGATTAGCAAATTAGGCGGACTTTTAAAGTCCGCATGCTGACGTCGGATGACGCAAGCAAGCGAACTTTTAAAGTCCGCTTGGACGGTTGCTCGCTGGGGGGGTTGGGTAATCAATAGGAGTTGGGTAAATGCCGACAGTATATACATAGAATAAGAGAGTAAGAAGGAGAAGGAGACAGTAAGAAGGAGAAGGAGAAGGAGACAGTAAGAAGGGGAAGGAGAATGAGACAGTAAGAAGGAGAAGGAGGTTCGTATCCATGGTAAATTTTTTTTGTATTTTTTTTCATGCCATTCTAGGAACATTTGTAGAGGGGAAATTTGTAGAGGGAAAAATTGTACTGGTGAAATTTGTAGAAAAATTGGTACAAAAATATTGTAGTGGTGAATTTTGTAAGGGAAAAATTTGTAGGAGATTTGTAGTGATGAAATTTGTAGAAAAAATGGTAGAAAAATATTACGAAATAAATGTAGAAAATTTGTAAGGGAAAAATTTGTAGAAAAATTTAGTAGAAAATTGGACAAAAATTATGAAGGAATTGTTTGGAGAAATTTGTAGAGGGAAAATTTGTACTAAAATTGTATAGGAAAAATTGTAGAAAATTTGTATGGGATAATTTTGAAAGAAAATTTTATAGGAAAAATGGTAGAATTATATTACGAAATATGGTAAAAGATTTGTAGTGGTGAAATTTATAGAAAAAATTGTAGAAAAATATTACGAAATAAAGTAGAAAATTTGTCATGGAAAAATATGTAGTAAATATTACTAGAAAATTGGACAAAAATTTTGAAGGAATTCTTTGGACCAAAATTTTGTAGAAATTTTGTAGAAAATTATTACAGTAAATATGTAGAAAATGGAACACAAATTATGTACGAAATATGACATAAATAGCAGAAAATTTTTGAAGGAATTCTTTGGACCATAATTTTGTAGAAATTTTGTAGAAAATTATTATAGTAAATATGTAGAAAATGGAACACAAATAATGTAGAAATATGGTAGAAATATTTAGATATATTCGTGAAATATTGTTGATATTTTCGTGAAATTTTTGTTACATATTGTAGAAAAAACTAGATATATTCTTGACATATTGTAGAAATAATTAGAAAAAAATAGTTAAATATTGTTTTTATTTTGTCATATTTCAGATGGAAACACAAAACGATGGACGTATTCCTGGTGGACCCACCACACCGACTATTATTCAGGAGCGACATTCACACATTTCTGAGCGTGTATTCTTAGGATCGGTAATTTTTCTGCGGAATAAATTATGTCATGCCTCTTAGAATTTAAATACTGACGAATTAACCAAAAATATTTTGCAGTTATATGACTATCCAGAAGTTAAGTTACGTGAGCATGGGGAATGGCGTCACGGTTGGGAGCTATCATTTCTTCAAAAACAACTGGTGGAGTCATTTGGATTTTCCTATGTCGACGCAGTTCGTATGCGACGTCACGATAGGGATCTCATTTTGAGCCTGGTCGAGCGGTGGTGACCGGTACGGAACACTTTTCAGTTTCCCGTAGGTGAGATGACTATCACCTTGGCTGACGTTACGATGATCTTGGGGTTACCAATTAACGGTACCCCTATCTATTTTGATGAGAGTGCACATGTGGGGTACCTCATCAGAACCAATCTAGGACGTGAGCCAGCACCAGATCAAGGTAGCAGTGCTGGTATCAAGCTTACTTGGCTTCGTGCCAATTTCCAGCATGTTGACCACATCGGCTCCCAGTTTGTTATTCCAGATGACGCGCGGGTATGTCAAACATATTTTGTACATTTGAATTGTAATATTCCAATTTAATGCAAACAAATGTTATTGTTTTCAGGTAATATGCTGTACCAGAGCTTACTTATTAAGCCTCTGTGGGTCTATTTTATTTCCTGATGGGACGGCAAGCAAGGTTTCCGCTTACTTGCTACCTTTTTTTGCAAATTTGGACCGTCGTACAGAGTATTCCTGGGGTGCAGTAGTCTTGGCCCATCTCTACAGTTCAATGACTACTTTTGTTTCTGTTAGGGAGGGGGCAAGTTTGCATCGGGGTCTCTCCGGCTGTGTGTCTCTCATACAGGTACAATTGATAAACCGAGTGAATTTTTTACTCTTGTTGTACATTATTTTTTTTGCAAATTATTTTGATATGCAGCTATGGTCGTATGATCATTTTTATATCGGTCGACCACTTAGCCGCATCCCACTAGGCCAGCGGATCTTTCCGGCAGGAGTTAGATGGAACTCCGACAATGTGGATACCGCTCACAGTCTTACACGAGTGGTATCCATTTATCGAAACAATTTCGATACATTAGTTGCCCCGGAGGTAAATATCTTAGCTTTATTACATTTCACTTTTAGCTTTGTCTATACAATATGAACTATAATATTTTACTGTGACATAGGTAAACTGGACTCCACAAACGTACCCAGAGGAGGTGATAGATAATATTGTTGAGAGTAGTAGACATAGATATTATGTTATGTACAATTCGTACATTATGTTTCATCCCGCTGATCGTGTCCTGCGACAGTTAGGGTTGAAATAAATTGTACCGTTAGACCCTCTGCCATCTAGTATTGGAAGATCATCGCTCGGGGCCCGAATTCAACAACATTGTTCAGGATGGGAGAACCGAAATGTCACTCATGACGTGACCCACATGTCATCGGTTGTGGATGATGACATGGACTGTAAGTTACAAATTTTAATACTTATAGATAAGATGTAATTCAACATATCACTTCATGATCTGGTACAATAATTGTAGTTTATGGCACATATCACTTCATGATCTGGTACGGTACTCTGCGCGTCCAGAATCGCCGATATGTCTATGAGGAGTCTCGGGTTACTCAACGAGCAATAGATGATTATAGTCATCGTATCAGGACCATGCAAGTAAATACGATGGTACGTGCATAAATCTAAATAAAATAAATAATGATATATATATGTCTGTGTGTTTGTTTGAACACCAATACTTTTTCCATTTTAGCTGGATCAATGGGAAGCCACTTCCCAGGACCCCTCAGCCGATCTATATTCGATGGTACAATCATCTACTCAAACGCTCCGTCGTCCTCATATGCCCCCGGTGCTACCGTTGGAGATCCCTGAGGATCAGCCTATTGGTCATGTCCAACAGAGACATCCACGTCGTTGGAGAGAGGGTTCGGCAGAGGGATCAGAGCATCCATTTACCGGGAAGGGCTCGTCGTGGCATCCATTTGCCGGGGAGGGCTTGTCATCGCATCCATTTGCCGGGGAGGGCTCGTCGTCGCATCCATGTCAGCCGGAGCAGACCTGGTCGCCATGGTCCACTCGGTTCATAGAGGTTGGCCTTAGTGGATCACAACCACCAATGGATTTGGTGGGAGGCCATGAGTCGCGGGAGGCGATGACTTGGTCACAGCTTGATCGAGATCATGGGCCGTGGGGACATCCTTCGCAGCAGACCTTGCCGCCATCAAACCCCGGTGAATTTGATTGGAGCTCATTTGCTGAGGATACCTGCAGGTCAATATTTGACATACCGCCACCGTCTTACACCCAAAACACTACAGAAGAGGCCGGAGATGACTATCAGCCATTGCCAGGGGAGACACCGGAGCAAACAGCGGCTAGGCGGGCTAGACTGGGTCTTAGGCCAGTCGATCGTAGGCATTATGATAGGATGCATAGAGGTGATTATTGACTATGATGTAGTTAATGTGTAAAAACTATTTATGAACTAATATTAAAGTTAATCTTAACCCAAATTTGGTGCTCTTGTACACTTTCTTCTGTTGTGTCCAATTGTCCCGCAGTTGCTGCAATGAAGATCTCTTGTTCCCAACTCCCTTGTCAAAAAATAATTTTTTTTTCCGGTCTGCCGGCTCTACGTCCGACGTTCGGAACTCCAATTTCACCTCTTACCAATTCAGCTTCTGGAGTATATGGAGATGGAATTCCTTGCATACAGGGCGCATATACATTTTTAAGCTTTTCAACAGAAAATTGTTCAGGATAATAGTTTTCTACATGCAAGTTACTAGATTGACAAGAAAAGTAAGCATGTACACATGGTAAAAGTGTATGCTGCCAGCGATAACATGTACATATTCTATTTTCTAAATCCACTATATATCGTCTACTACTTTCATGATCATATATTTCAAATTTAAATGCATTAATATGCAATATTTGAAAATGATGTATCTCCCTTTTGATACGTGCCATAGTTTTGAGCATCCTAGGACAATAGTGCGTATCCAGGTTTTCAGCAATTTGTCTATGTTTTTCATGCATAGTTATGATTTTAGCTCTAATGCCATCAAGCAATGTGGTGATTGGTTTATCACGCAAATTCTTAATCCAATTATTAAAACTCTCTGCAATGTTAGATGTGTTAATATCTAGTCTAGGACATGGTGCATAAGCAGTAATCCAATGTGAAAAGTTACGATTTTCATCGTTTGTCCCAATAATCCAATTAAAAACATCAATATTAGCAGATTTAATCTTTTCAAACCATTCTGTCGCATCAACATCATTATAAGATCGGGCAAGTTTATCTAACCATACTTGATATTGTCGTGTACTACTACATTGACTTCTCATATTTTGTTTAAAATGTTGAATGTAAAAAAAATGTGGAGAGCTAGGAAATATATCATGTATTCCACGAATTAAACCTTTTTGCTTATCAGATATAAAGGAGATACCATCCCACCGATCAAAACAAGTTTCAAATGAAGATTTTAAACATTGTAAAAACCATGTCCACGATTCAGTATTCTCATTTTCAGCAACACAATAAGCAATTGGATATAATTGATAGTTAGTATCATGAGCACATGCGACAAATAAATTACCTTGAAATTTAGATGTAAGAAAAGTTGCATCAACACTAATAACGGGTAAGCAACCTTGCAAAAAACCATCTATGCATGCCTTCCAACAAACAAATATTTTTTGAAAAATATTATTTCCTACGGTTTTTAAAAAACACTTCGTTCCAGGATTTGTTTCCATAATTGTAAAAGTGTATTTTTCAAGACTACCGTATGCATCAATATAACTACCATTAATTTTGAATAATGCAAGTTCTTTTGCTCTCCAAGCTTTTGAATACGTAACGCTTACTCAAAATTGTCTAAGAATATCCTTTACAATATTAGAAGCGCTATAAGAATTATTATCTCTAATTTTACCTATTATTTTATCACAAATCCATACAGCAGTAGCTTGTTGATGTTGTCCTTGCGATAACATACCTGTGCAAGAATGTTGTGATACAAATGTCTCAATTAAAAAAGTGTCACTTTCATCAACAGCTTTAGCGTATACTCTCCAAGAACAATCTGGAGATTTGCATTTGTAAACTATTCTTTTAGAATTGTTATGGTTACTTTTAACACTAAAATTATGACGAATTGCAAGATCTCGAACAAAATTTCTAAATTCATAAGAGGAAGAAAACTCTCTATGCAAAAATAATTCAGGAGTACTACCTTGTGAAGGATCATCGTCTGCTTGTAAATAATAGTCTAAATCTTCTACTAAGTCTCTACTATCATCACTATTTTCATTATCAACATTTATTTGGTTCGAAGTACTAGCTCCAGAAAGTAAATTTTGGTTATTAAAAACAGGAGCAATAGTATGAGTAATATGTGTGCTAATATTTGCCAATGTTGCGGTTATATATATTTTTAAACAAGATGCATCTAAATTATTTTGAATAATAAATCTCCAAGATTCTTCACTATCTATTACTAAATAAGTATCGGTAAAAAAGAAACGTATTACAAAAGAATAGTTAATAGAATAACGTTCTATAATAATATTTCTTATATTTTCAAATGAAATACTTTGATAAGTAGAAATAAGATTAGTTGTGCCTCCTTCGTACGATAATCCGTTTAGAGCACCTCCATGATAGCAGATTAATGTTAGTATTTGATCCATAATTTTTTTGATATAAAAAGTAGACTATAAATTTTAGAAATATTCAAGTTGGAAGAAGTAGCTCAGATTGGAAGTAGGTTGCTGTTGTAGAAAACTGGAAGTAGGCTGCTGTTGTAGAAAACTGGAAGTAGACTGACGTAGACTGCTGTTGTAGAAAACTGGAAGTAGGCTGCTGGAAGAAGTAGCTCAGATTGGAGTAGACTGCGGGATAAAACTTGTAAAATTAATTTTGAAGGATGATATTTGGAAGATGAATGAAAGGATGGATATAGAAGGAGTTTATATAGGATTTTATAAAAAATAGCCATTGGGAAATAATAGCCGTTGCATATAGCCGTTGTAAAAGAGACACTGTCCCAGCGAGCATATAGCCGTTGCAATGCCAGGGAGCAACCATCCAAGCGGACTTTAAAAGTCCGCTTGCTTGCGTCATCCGACGTCAGCATGCGGACTTTAAAAGTCCGCCTCATTCGCTAATCTCTCCCCATTCGTTAATTACGCTGGGAACTGGGTTGACGTAAGCATTACGGGCTTTTAAGGTCCGTATGGATGCCTAACTTACAATTTCTAAAACTTCTATGCTATTTTTACAATTCATGCAAACTTTGATGCTTTTTATAGAATTTTCTGTTTCCATTTTGGTCATCCAAATAGCCTCTTATATGAAGATGTTGTATTAGAAATATTAAGCAACTCAATTCCTTCCCATTATGGTCATCAAAATATCCCCTTATATAGATATGTTGTATTAGAGATATTGATATAGTTGGGAAGACAATGTATACTCATCATTCAATAAAATTTATACCGAACTCGAGTGGCTCTTGTGGTCACCTGGGAGAGGTATAAGATCCTTGTTGGGTGGTTGAAGATCAGTAGTTCGAGCCACAAGGGTTGTATTATTCTTTCTATTTAATAATGGTGGGAGTTGGGGGTAGTGGGCCCAAAAGTAATGCAATGCAGTGTGCACAACGTCATGTGCATATCGCTTGGCATCTCGAAAAAACCATTCAATAAAATTTGCAATTTATTACTCAAACATTCAATTAGAAACCAAAATTAATGAATAAGAATTTTAAAACATGTAGGAAACAAAAGGTAACCATAATAGGAAGATAATAGGAAGCCACTAGATGTAATATTTTGCCACAACTATTGGGCTCGAACATAAAATATATTTACACCGTTTGAATGAACATATAACTCTGAACAGTATAAGAATGAGATATTTTAGCAAATGCCTCTATTCCAAATGTTGACATTCGAAATGTTGAAAATAGCATATACCCACACTATTTTTTCTAGCAAATGCCCTCATTTTTGGTACGAAACAGTAAAAAATTTAAGATACATACCCTCACTTTTTTAAAAAAAAATTCTTTGTTTTACATACGAGTGAGGGTATTTGTTAGTTAAAAAAAATAGTGGGAGTATATAATAGTTTCAACATTTGGAATGGAGGCATTTGCTAAAATATCCCTATAAGAATTGTACCCTTCCCACATGCAAACTCCAAACATGAAAGGAATATTCTTTCGGCTAAAAGGTTTCAATTACATTAAGAAGTATGATTATTTCCACAACCCTTGGATTTTAGCATGAAACAAAGTTTCCAAAAACTAATTTTTTTTGTTTTTTGTTTTTGAGCTAATATATGCCATCCCAAAGTTTAGAATTAATATATTGTTGATTACACCTATATTTTTATTCACTTTATCCATTTTGTTGACTTTATTAAGTTTATATTGTAAATAAAATTTTAGTTTACCTCCTTTCTCTTTACCTCCTATTAAATCAATTAAATAATTTTATTATTATATTAACTTACAATTTATAAAAAGATTTAGAAAAAGGTAAACATGAGAATGTGCGAAGAAACAAATGATTGAAGAGGGTTATGGTTTACATTAAACCTCAAAACAAACTCAAAAGAAAGATTGAGTGAAGATGATATAAAATATTTACAAATATGCAAGCCTACTCTCTTCATTTTCGAATTCTCTCACAAAGTCATCTCTCAATTTTTATTTGAAAAACCATAGCCCTTGACATGAACAATGAATTCTATATCATGTTGAAGGTTAGATTTCTATGTTTTGGCTCTCATAATATAAAATAATTTTACTTTACTTTTTTATATGTCGAGTGTTTTTATGATCTTGGTGTTGGATTTTGAATTAAACTTTTATTGATGTTGTTAAACGTTGTTGATACCGCAAAAAACACTAAAAAATGTCTAGCTCTCTAAAAAAATCGATTAAATATTTAATCTAAAATTAATAATAAATTAATATATGTTTTATTTTATTTTTAAAAAGAAAAATATAATTGTGGGTGTAAAGTGATAGTTTAACTTTTGAAAAAAAATGTAAAGACGATCAAAACTCCTAAATGTAAGGAAGGCGGTCAATAGAATGAAAACATTGGTGCATTTAATAACACTCTTTTAAAGTGAGAAAACAAAAAGAAAACTTGTGTGTGGTACGAGGTTCGCAATATTACATGGTATATCGCAATCACGAAAGTCATATTTCCAAATTATTATGTTTGATACAATACACTGTAACTTTGATACAAGAATAAACTCCAAACAAATAATATTATTATTGATAATAACATATATTTGAGTTTTTGTTTGAAAATTCCATTGGTAATTTAATATGGAAACTAAAATATTTATAATATGAAAGAAACATAATAATTAATATTTTATCTTTAATCTTTAATTTTTAATTTTCAATTTTTTTGTGAACTTAAAAGATTTCCTTTACCAACTAATCTCACTCTCACAGAACAATACAAGTGTAATACAAAAAAATTAATACCACATGCGATATATAATTTTTGTGACTATTTTACCTTTAAACTTGATCTGTTGCATAGTAATATGGAATTTATTTGACACGTCTTTAGGTAGAAATTATTACGATATCTTTCAATCTTGACCATGCCGCATAGAAATTACTCAAGTTGCAAAACCTCAATTTCTTTTTCTTTAAGGTGTTCGTCGAAGACAAATTACTATATCTTTCAATCTTGATCACGTCGCATAGAAATTACTCAAGATGCAGGACATCAATTTCTTTTTCTTTATGGTGTTCATCAAGGACAAACTATTATCTTATTTATTTGTGCAAAAAGTTCACACAACAATCTAAGCCAGTTGTTTTGGGTTCAAGTGTACATAGTTATGAACATCAAGTCCATTTTGTTAGATATAAATTAGAACATGGAAACAAAAACAATATAATAAGGTTACAGATGGCTATCTCGTAGTACGAGTTTATATTTCATACATAGTCAGTTTCCCCAAATTCTTAAAAAGGTTGTGTATGGTTGTCACGTATCTACGTCTTATCCCATGTATAAAAAATTAATTGTCAGTAGAACACAACTTGCAACTATCAATTGCAGTCATCGGTAACTATTTGTGGATACTGAAATTTCATACCACTCGCTAAGAAATATTCATACTACTCATTTGAGATTTCGTTTATTATCTTATGGATGTATAATTAATTAAAACTTTGTGTATTTATTTAGTATTCGATGAGATGCATGAATATATTTGATATTAAAATTAATTAGTCATGTGCAGGTGCACTGCACATACAAAAAGTTCTATAAGAATTTGTTATAGATATAAATTGAACATTTCTAATTATTATTCGTTATATATATGTTTATTTTTAATTATGCGTTGTTATAAATATATTTATTTAATTATGATTTATTGTAGATATACGTGCAGGTAATATCAGTTTTGTTAAGCTATTAGTTAGGATTTATTTTATTTTTAAATCTTAATTACTTGAGGATATAAGGCTCATTTTGATTTTTTTTCATACCTCTCTATATTAGTAAAGATAATTGATATAAAATTGTTGGTGCTTTCTTTACATGGAGAGAGAGCTTGCTCTCAACATGCCTTGTAAAAGTTTAGTCCCACATCAGAAATGCACCATGAGTTATCTCAACATATATACTTGGTTGTGTTGTTGAGAGATGCACATGGGGTGGTGACCTTAAGGAGGGAACCATGTGGATGATTTTACTAGGAGGTAAGAATAAGACTCCAAGGATTAAGCATTAATGCTTTTGTCATTCTCTTGGATTAATTCCATTTGGAGCTAAGCCCTAAAGGGCTTAACGACTCGGACTCGGACTCGGACTCGGACTTGAACTCGAGCTCGGGCTCGGGCTCATGAGGCGTAATGTGGCATTTTGTTGGCGCACTTAGCACGTCAGCAGTCATGCACTTTTTGTGGGATTTGAATTAATTTCGTTGCTATCTTTATGGGATTTGATTCAATCTTTCCATAACTGAAGAGGCGGCTAGGGTTTCCAGCCTCTCTCTATATATACTCTCTTCTGGTCTCCTTTGTAAAGTACTACGAATTTTATAAGTCAGAAGAGAGAGAGAGAGGGAGCTGCTGCCGCCATTACAAGTCCATCCGAGGAGTCAGAACAGAGGTGACTTCGAGCGTTCCACAAGTTCTTCAACTTGCTGGTTCCTGGAAGTAATTCGTGTGGGGCGAATCTTGCTTTGAGCAACGGTGTTTTGGCACCCCAGCAACCTTTCTTTATCTCATCTTTCACTAGATTATTGTAACTCGTTCTGTCCCAATTGCAACACGTTTGCAAGGAAGAACGAGAGATCTTCTCTTCTCTATTTCCCTCCTTCATATTGTAATCTGGCTATGGCTTTTTGTATCATCGTAGATCTTGAGTTTGATCACTGCAAAGGTTTTTGTGTGACTCTCAGATCTCGATTGAATCAGTTTTTCCATCTTTGATCAAGCCTCGGGACTAACAATCTCAAAGCAAGATCCTTGTAGATGGAAAACATTAATGCTTCGCTCGTCCAATCGGACTACTATAAGTTGGAAAAGTTCGATGGAGAGCATTATCAAGTCTGGAAGAGGAAGGTTTATCTAACTCTTCAACTCAAAGACGTTGATCATATACTATTGGAGGAAGAATCTTCTGTTTCAGACACTGGATCTACTGCCGTAATCAATGCGGCTACCAAACTCCAGGCCAAATGGAGAAGGAAAAATAGCATCTGCAGGCTTCTCATTCTGAATGCTATGGAGGATTCCCTGGCAGAATCCTACTCAAAGAAGGAATTTGCCAGAGACATATAGGAGTCTGTGGAAAAACTGTATGAAGAAGATAGAAATATGAGCAAGATGTTTGTGGTTGAAAAATATCATAAATTGCTCTTTGAGGACGAGAAGTCCATGTTGCCACAGGTGAAGGAATTTCTGAAGCTGCGTCAGAAACTGGAAGACGAAGAGATGCCCCTTCCCGATATTTTGTCGTTGGAGGGATCGTCTCAAAACTTCCTGCTGGATAGAGTACCTTCTATACAAGGATGCTCTGAAAGAAGCTAGACATTAGCTTGGGAGATCTACTTCAAGAGATCCATGTTGAGGATGAGATGCGTTCCCAACAGAAGATGGACACTCTGTCCAAACTGTTGGCTAAGGCCAATCTAGTACAGATGAGAGATCCCAAGGGGAAGCAGGCAGCTTCTCATCACAAGAAGAAGGACTTCACTAATCTAAAAGTGAAGGGTCCTTCATTCAAGCAACAGAAGTCCAAGTCCCACGTGACTTATTTCAATTTTGGCAAGAAAGGCCACTACAAGAGTGAATGCAGATCCAAGCCTAAACAATCAGAGAAAGGTGAGCCTAGTAAGGTTTCATTGGTTTCTAACATTGTTGCTATGATCGCACAGGTCACAACTGTGGGGGTTGACTCTGACTGGTGGATAGACACTGGTGCGACTTGCCATGTCTATTCTGGCAAGGAATGGTTCATCACATACCAGCCGATATCTGAGAAGGTTGTCATGGCAAACCAGGCCCAAGCTGAAGTTCTGGGGATCGGGACTGTGGAGCTGAAACTCACTTCTGGGAATACTCTGACGCTTCAAGGTATGAAGCATGTTTCAGTGATTGCCAAGAACCTGATCTCTGGGAGCCTGCTCTGCAACGCAGGCTTGAGGATGGACATCAATGCTGGTCAGATGGTCATGTCCAAAAAGGGAACATACTTCGGGAAGGCTTATCAAATCGAAGGAATGTTTAAAATTCAGCTTGTCAACCAGTTTAATGACATTAATGCTGTTGCATTTTTTGATTATTCTCTTGAGTTATGGCATAATAGACTAGGATATGTTTATTGTAAAAGAATTTCCAAAATGTTTAGTCTAGGACTTATCTCCAAATATGGGGGTAAGATGAAGAAGTGTGAAGTGTGTGCTCAGACGAAGATCACAAGAAAACCCTTTCATTGGGTCAATCGAAGCACAGATCTTCTAGAGTTGGTACACACCGATATCTGTGACTTTAAACATTTCTCCACAAAGGCCGAAATAAAGTATTTTATAACCTTCATCGACGACTTCTCAAAATACTCGTTCGTCTACTTGCTCAAGACTAAAGACGAAGCTTTCGAGAAGTTTAGAGAGTTCAGGGCCGAAGTTGAACGACAGACTGGACAACAACTCAAGAGGTTGAGAAGTGATCGAGGAGGGGAGTACAGGTCTCATGACTTCGCATCGTTCTGCAAAGAACATGGAATCATATGCGAGACTACTGCTCTATATTCTCCTCAATCCAACGGAGTAACAGAGAGGAAGAACCGAATATTAACAGAACTAATGAATTTAATGTTGCTTACTGCAGGTCTTCCAAAATGCTACTGGGGAGAAGCTGCATTAACGGCCACTTTTATTCTGAATAGAGTGCCATATGTAACTTTGGACGTAACTCCTCATGAACTCTGGTTCAAAGTCAGACCAAACTTGAATGTCATTCAAGTGTGGGGGTGTCTGGCGTATGCGAAGCTTCCAGATCTGAAGATTCAGAAGCTGGGGACAAGGACTATGAAGGCGATCTTCTTGGGGTATGCCGAAAAGAGTGATGCTCGGAGATTTCTTGATATTGAGTCAAATCATATTATCGAATCTCGCGATGTTGAATACTTTGAAGACAAGTTTGTAAAAGACAAAAACATTGTTCTTTCGGACATTCCAAAAAATGATGTAGGTGTAAATGAGACTAAAATCTTATATGGGCCAGTAGTCCACGAAGAAGCTGTTGTTGATGAAACAACTCTTGTACCAGAACTCACAGAGCTGTCAGCAAAGCGAGCGAAAAGACCTAAAGACTTCGGAGATGACTTTGTCACCTATCATGTGGAAGCAGATCCGCTTACATATGGTGAGACGATAAAGACCAGAGATGCTATCTTCTGGAAGGAGGCAATGAATGATGAGTTTGACTCTATCACCTCCAATAACACATGGGTGTTGGTAGATCTACCTGAAGGAGAAAAGCCCATCGGATGTAAATGGATCTTCAAGAAGAAGATGAAGGCAGATGGAACTATTGACAAGTTCAAGGCCAGGATGGTAGCCAAGGGATTTTCTCAGAAAAAGGGGATAGACTACATTGACACGTACGCTCCAGTAGCTCGGATGACCACCATCAGAATGTTAATCGCTTTAGCATCTATACATAAGTTTGTGATACATCAGATGGATGAAAAGACAACATTCCTGAATGGGGACATGTCCGAAGAGATTTACATGCAATAGCCAGATGGATTTGTCGTCAAAGGTCTTGAAGATAAAGTCTGCAAGTTGGTAAAATCATTGTATGGTTTGAAGCAAGATCCCAAGATGTGGCATGAGAAGTTTGACAAAGTTATTAGGGCAAACGGCTACAGAGTCAGCGAGACGGACAAATGTGTTTACACAAAGTTTGCTGATTGAAAAGGAGTCATCGTTTGTCTGTACGTAGACGACATGCTAATCCTAGGGACGGATATAGGCTGTGTCACGGAGACAAAGAAGTTCCTCTCAACCAAGTTCAGTATGAAGGACTTGGGGGATACAGATGTCATCTTGGGCATAAAGATTATCCGGACAGATACTGGAGTAGCGCTGTCACAATCTCACTGCATTGAGAAGATGCTCACACACTATGGGTATAAGGATCTTTCAGGGATCGATACGCTATAGTGGGGTGATCAGAAGCTGAAGCCAAACTCGAGGGAAAGCGTCAGGCAGCTGGAGTATTCTAGCATTATCGGAAGTTTGATGTATGCAACCACTGCCACAAGGCCTGACATAGCTTTCGCCGTGGGAATGCTGAGTCGGTTCACAAGCAACCCAGGTATTGAGCACTGGAAAGCTGTGAAGCGGATGATGAGATATCTCAAGAAGACTCAGATATATGCACTGTACTACAATAGGTATCCGACAGTAGTGGAAGGCTTCAGTGATGCTAGCTGGTGTTCAGAGGTGGAAAGCGAGAGATCCACAGGAGGATATGTCTTTTTCTTGGGTGGAGCTGCTATATCGTGGAAGTCGAAGAAGCAGACTATACTCTCTCGTTCCTCCATGGAATCTGAATTCTATGCACTTGAAACTGCAGTAAATGAAGCAGAATGGCTTCGGGAGCTCATGTATGATGTTCCAGTGGTTGGGGCTCAGATACCGGCGATACCGATATACTGTGACAATCAGGCGACTGCGGCGGTGGCATCAAATGACCTCTTCAACAGGAAGAAGAGGACTGTGTGGTTGAAGCACAGGGTAGTACACGATCTTATCAAAAGAGCTATAATTGCAGTGATTGATGTTTGGAGTCAGGAAAACCTGGCAGATCCATTCACAAAGGGCCTCAAGCGCCAGTTGGTCGATGACACAGCTTATAAAATGGGCTTGAAGTCATTCTGATAGTATGTCTTTGTAATCCTACCATAAAGTTTTATGCTATTAGTTCAAAGAGAAATCTACTAGGCATCTAACTTTTGGTTCAAAGGAGGATCACTGACTGGGAAACTATCAGGTAACAGTGGGTACTTGTTCTCTAGAACATGGAAGGGATACGGACCCATAACCACTATTGTCTACTATTTATTTTCTGTGGAAAAAAATAGATCCTGTGGATGGTTGGCTTAAACGCCTTAATGAGTTCTCAGGCAGAGTGAATACCTGGTGTGCTTTACAGGAAGCACGGTAGAGCAGCACTACATGAAGTGAAACTCTATGCTACAGTAGGGTGACTCCACCATGAGGTTCCCAGGTCTGGGGTAATGCCTCAGCTCTGCAAACCAAGTCATAGCGGAGTAGCACTGCAAATAGGCAGGTAGCTTAATGCTGTATGACGTAATTAAAGAGTTATAGACAGCACTACAAAGGGGAGGATGACCCCATATTATAGTGGCACGACACCACGATGAGGTACCCAGATAGGGGTAAAGCTTCGGCCTTGCAAGCCATGTCGTTACGGTATAACACCGCAAAGAAGCCTTAGGCTTCATGCTGAGTAGATTAGCACTACAAAGAGGCTGATACCTCATGCTACAGTAGTATGACACAACGATGAGGTTTCCAGGTAGGGGTAATGCCTCGGCTTTAGGCCATGTCATAGCGGCATAGCACCGCAAGGAAGTGCAAGGCTTCATGCCATGTCTCCTTAATAAAGAACTCACCTATAGTGTATGGAAAGAGATATCAGGCCGTCTCTTGAGGGTAAACTTGTAGATGCGCAAAATTATACACTAAAACCAGGTTGGCACATGGCCTTTAATGTGCAGCCAGAAGCACACGTAACTATACTTTGTGAGTGGGAAGAATTATAATTGTGGTGTAGAATTCAAGACGTAGTTCATTCTTCTATCACATTGTTATTTAACCCATGCGGGAAGATTCAAGTCGTCAGCGACATATATCCTAATGCAAAATGGACAGTTACTGTAGGGAACGCTCAACCCTGTACACATATATATGTTGTGATATGTGGAGGATTGTTGGTGCTTTCTTTACATGGAGATAGCTTGCTCTCAACATGCCTTGTAAAAGTTTAGTCCCACATCGAAAATGTACCATAAGTTATCTCAACATATATACTTGGTTGTGTTGTTGAGAGATGCACATGGGGTGGTGACCCTAAGGAGGGAACCATGTGGGTAATTTTACTAGGAGGTAAGAATAAGGCTCCAAGGATTAAGCATTAATGCTTTTGTCATTCTCTTGGATTAATTCCATTTGGAGCTAAGCCCCAAAGGGGCTTAGCGACTCGGACTCGGACTCGGACTCGGACTCGGACTCGGGCTCGGGCTCGGGCTCGGGCTCGAGCCTATGGGCTCATGAGGCATAATGTGGCGTATAGATGCCATATACTAATTTGGTTTCACTGCAGAATTTTTCTTCTTCAAATACGTCCTTACCTATCTATAATAATTAAAATTGTTTATTAAATTTCTAAAGGCAGTTAGGTAATTACGTATAGAAAAAAAATTAAAGGAGTTGTGTCACGACCTGCGCCCGCATGATATTCGGGTACGGGTGCGTAAGGCATGCCCAGCCTACGAAACGAAAGTGAAGTAGCGTGCTGTTCTAACAAGTCAAGCAAGCTTACTCAATCACAGAAACTAAAGAGATGCAGAATAAGGAAATAACAAGATTTTTCTATAAAAAAATAATCAAAAGTCTGATCACAAATTATTACAAAACTTGAGAAGATCACCGGAGACAAATCCGATAGCAAATATGAGAATTAAGCTAAGAATGAACTAAGCGAGAAGATGCTAAGTAAATGCTTCGAGAGGGCCTTCGTTCTGCTTCATCAAATGGATAGATCACAAGCCAAAGAAACCTAAATTGTCAACGATCTAGTTAGAATAGGAGCAAATAGATCAAAATAAATGTCGCACAATAAAAAATAAAGCAACAAAATAATGTAGTAAGTGAAAAACAAGTAATTGTTGGATTATTCAATAATATGGGGCCACACATGTAAAATTAATTGTGTTGGGTTATCTAAATAATTAAGCCTGGTCTATTTTGAAATTGGCTTAAGGGTATAATTGTCATAAAAATAATGTGTAGATACCGAAGATAAATCTAATTTGATGAGGGGCCAAATTAGAAATATCAAAACATATAAATATATGTATTCATTTGGGTTATGGTCCCCAACTTATACGGCCACCGAAAGAGAGGTTTTGTCTTTTCCTCTTCTGCATCCCCATCAACAGAAAGAGAGGGTCAAAGAATTTGGATTCATCTTTGTCATTAAGGGTCGTAGCAAGTTGGAAGATCGAACCCCATAAAAGGACGACCGCGTCAAGATCCATCAAGCCTAGCAATGGATTCAGGTGCGCTTCTGCAATTTAATTTATGTTCTTAATTTCATGAATCAACATGCATTAATTTCCAACAAGTGGTATCAGAGCCTCCCTGTTTGATTTATGAGATCAAAGTTTCAGAATCAATTTTTGTTGATTTTTATAAACCCTAGATTATTCCATCTAATTTAATTTAGGGTTCTGATTGTTAAAAAAAATGTGTATATTTGTTCTTTTATGCGAAGGATGCAACATACATATGGTCATTTTTAGTAATCGTCGATCATTATGGTCTCTGTTCCGAATACTTTTTGTTGTGAACATATTTGGTTCAATTGTTTCAATTGTTTTGACAGCTTTAAATTAATTTTGCCACATAAAGTCTAGGGGCTTGAAAACACCTCCCATCATGTTAAAAAAAGGGGGGCAAAAGCAAGCTTGTAGTTGTCCCCATCCAGTCCTTAACTGATGTTAATCTAGTTATTATTGAGTGACCTCGATGCATGCACTTATTATTGGATTTGCACTTGTACTTGACAGTCCCTTTAGAAATTGTACGATGTTGCAGGGTTCTATGCTATTCATTAAAACTACAGCTAGCTATGGGTAAACAAGGTCCACTTTTGTTCGACTTTAGTTTTCTTTGGCTTTCAGATGCAAATTTGCCTATTTATGTCCCTTAATTCTAATTGATGGGCGACAGCAAATCGCTAGAGCCGTTCGATATAGTTAGGGTCTTTAGGAAATATAACCATGGTCCGATGGCTGGAAAACCTCAAACCAGAGGGTTTATTTGGGTATAAAATTTAGAAAAGAAAACTAAGGTTTTGGTGTAGGCGGCATAATTGGTGGCGTGATAGATGATCGCTGCAATACTCAATATGGTTCGGCTTAGCTTGACTTATCTAAATAAACTATAGAATGGTTGTCATCAGCATTGAAAGCTGCATTTGTGATGATAGAGATGCTTATAGCATAACTAAATTATTTTATGTTTGTAAAAAATTTAGTTTATAAAGGAATGAACATGTATATTGTTAATTTATTTGGCCGACTTATGTCTGGAAGGAAGAAGAGGGGTTGTCTAGAGTCAAACTTAGATATTTATTAATTTGGTCGAATTTTGTGTGTGTGGTATTTTTGAGTTATTCCTTCTAGTTAATGCTCATTTTAGACAAAATGTGCTCAGTTTGGATATCTTGATATAATTGAATAATATCGCTTGAATTATATCATATGCTTAGTTTGGATATATGTTTTGGAATTATTCCATTCAACTAAATGTCTTTTTTTTTCTAGCTATGGATGCATATTTTCAATAGATTATCACATGGATTTTGTTATGATGATAATGCTCAATTTATCAAATTAAAGTTCATGCTTATGCTTTTGATTATCATATTTGAGTAATAATCTCATAAATATGCATGTACATAAGGTTTTGGACATGATTCAGCTTTGTAAAATTTAGTCAACATTCAAATTTTTGGTGCCTTTTGTGACTAGCAATATTGTCTAATATTCTAAATAGACCCATTGAAACAAGATGTCGCCAAAGTGACCTCTCTTGCATAGATAGTCTATGAGGGATGTTGGATGTTTGTGTGTGTAAATTCATGCGAGTATTAGCCAGCCTAAAGGAAGGTTTATACTTGGCCGAAGTGCACACATACTTGTGGTGATAAATGTGCGACAATTATAAGGTTTACATGTGAATAATAACCCGATCCAAAGATAGGCTTATTATTTGACATGACTTATTGTCAACATTTGTTCATTACACAAGAGTACCACTTGCAGTTAGTATCACTGTCCAAAGACTTGATATTAATGATGTACTAGGTATCTTGAGATGGGGTTCACCATTATTTGAATTTGTTTGACTATATTTTACTCTTTGGTTATTAATTAGAGTATGTCTGTTTTTGTTGTTTTGTTCTCTTTATAATTAATGTTGCTACAATATTTGCCTATAAGAATTTAATTTTCATGTTTAATGGAATAAACTTTAAGGGAAAAAAGAAAAGGAATATAGTGCTAAGGGTCCAGTTCAAAAGAAACAATAATATAAAACTAAGTGTTGCTTCTTTTGTTACAAGCCAGGACACATAAGGAAGAAAGGTACAAAGTATCACACATGGCGTATAAAAAAAGTACATTTCTAAATTTGGTTGTTCTGAAGTTAATTTAGCGTTAATACCAATAAACTTATGGTGGTTAGATTCTGATGCGACTACCCACATTAGTGTTCTAGACAAGATTGTCTGAGCTACCGAAAATCAGTTGATGGTGAAAAATACATTTATGTGGGTGACGACAATTCGGTAGAAATAGAAACAATATGACATTTTAAGTAAATATTAGGAACCAATTATTATTTGAATTTGATAGACACTTTTATTGTACCATCTTTTAGATGAAATTCAGTTTCAGTTTCCGTAATGAACAAATCTGGTTATCATTGTTCATTTGAAAACAATAAGTTTAGTCTATCTTTAAATTCAAATATTATTGGTAACGGTTTCTTTAAGATTTATGATAACCTATATTCACTTGAATCTATTGCATCTTATAACAAAATCTTGCAAGTGGGGTCATATGGTACGAAACATAAAATTAATAATAAATTTTTTTAGCCTCATTATGGCATAATCGATTAGGTCACATCTCTAAAAATAGAGTTGAACGACTTATGTCTTATGGAATTTGGATTCCACCGAATTTATAGACTTTAATGTTTGTATTGTATGTGCAAAGGGAAAACATACCAAAGTTAAATTGTAAGCAGCTCATTTATTGGATATATTGAAATATCAAGAGGTTAATAATTAGACGATCCCACATAAAGAAATTTTTTTGAGACGTGAAGTGTAATATTTTTTGAGGATGTTGAGTTTGGGGGAGAAATAAAGTCAGGGACATTATCTTTGAGGAAGAATCAATTTCGATTCCTATCATCACTTTTGATAATGTATAATTTTTTTATACATGTCATTGATCAAGAAGTGAATCCGGAACCTAACAAGACAATGTCAAATTATCTCGATAAGTCTTTGTTGAGATACCTTAACAAGACAACGTACCGGCACCCCCATTCAAGATAAGATAATTATTCCTGAGGAACAAACTCAACAACCTCAAGAACCAGTAATGTTAAGATGGTCTACAAGAGAATGGAGAAATATAATTTCGGATAATATTGTCATATTTCTCTATGAACGTGAGGAAGACTGTGGATACTGGAAGATGATCTAATCAACTTTCGTCAGGCCATGAAAAATTCCAATTCTCAAATTGGATTCATACAATAAATAAGGAGTATAAGTCTATACAAGACAATAAAGTTTAAGAACATGTCCCAGTACCAAATGGTATGAAGCCCATTGGTTGCAAATGGACATTTAGAACCAAAAAGGATTCGAAGGGTCATGTGGAGAGGTATAAAGTACGTCTTGTAGCTAGTGACTTTACTCAAAAATTTGGGATTAATTTTAAAGAGTTTTTCTCTTCGGTATCTTTGAAAGACTCTTTTAAAACAATCATAGCACATGTTGCACATTTTGATCTTGAATTACATTAAATGGATGTCAAAACGATATTTCTTAATGGTAACATTGATGAAACAGTTTAGATGGTGCAACCAAAAAACTTTATGTCGAAAGATCCAAAGAATATGGTTTGCAAATTGACAAAATCCATATATGAACTCAAGCAAGCTTCTCGTCAAAGGTACTTCAAGTGATTATCTCGTTTGGTTTTGAGGTGAACACTGTTGAAGATTGTGTGTATCACAAGTTTAGTGGGAGTAGGAATAATTTTTTGGTTTTGTATATTGATTAAAGCATTCAATGCAAACCAGGTGACACCTCTCGTTAAAGGAGACAAATTCGGTCTCAATCAAGTGCCCTAAGGTTAGCCTTAAAATTAAGAAAATACAATAGATTTTTCGTTCATAATCAGTTGTAGGGATTCTAATGTATGCTTAAGTATGTACACGTCAGGATATTGCGTAAATATTCAGATATTAGGAAGATATTTAAGCAAATATGGATAGATCATTAGATAGAAGCCAAACTACTTAAGTAACTAATAGAGAACAAGGAATTATATGCTCTTTGTAGGAGATTGGATAATTCTGGAGATCATAAGGTATTTCAACTCCGATTTTTGTTGGATGCTAACACAGCAGGAGATCCACATCAGGTTATGCTGACTAGTGGAGATATATTTTGGATGAGTGTCAAATATGCACTCATAATTTCTTCCACAATGACAGTAAGTTTATAGCATGCTGTGAGGCATATATTCATGGAATATAGTTGCAAAATTTTGTCACAAGGCTGTGCCAACAGGAGGGTGTTGAAAGACCACTCAAATTATGGTGTGACAATAATTCAGCAGTACTATATTCTAATAACAACAAGAACTTGTATAAGTCAAAGGATGTTGACATAAAATTTCTAGTTGTGAAAGAAAGAATTCAGAATGGTAAAAATGTCCATATTGCACATTAGGACAAACTCCATGTAGCAGATTCGCTCACAAAAGTATTATCACGCAAGGTCTTTTATGAGCATACTGCTCATACGGGTGTTATCTTAATTAAGAATATAGCAATACAGTATGAGTTTGTATTTTATGTATTTGGATGCTATTTGGTTTTGGACACATTTATGTGTTAAAGTATTTTGAATATTTATCTGATCAGATATATGAAAATTTAGTTCATTATGTTTTTATTATGTTAAATTATTGATCTCACTAAAGTTAAGGAGGACCAGTTGGAAATAAACATGTGTTGATCATATTGCGTATAATTTTCATGCTACGCATCCATGACTGATCCATGTCTTTTAGCTATATAGGTATATATGACTATTGATGGTTTAGTTACGCTAAATGTGACGAAGGCCGCTTTGATCCTATGTTGATATGGTTAATGGACGAGATTATCCAGATATACCCTAAGGATTAAGATAGCAATTTATGAGCTCACTAAGGTTAACACAATTATAAGGTTACATATATGGCCCAGTAGGAGATTGCTGGATTATTCAATAATATGGGGCCACACATATAAAATTAATTGTGTTGGGCTATCTAAATAATTAAGCCAAATTAAAGCGGTCTATTTGGAAAATGACTTAAGGGTATAATTGTCATGGAAATAATGTGTAAATACCAGAGATAAATCTAATTTGATGAGGGGCCAAATTAGAAATATCAAAACATATAAATATATGTATCCATTAGGGTTATGGTCCCCAACTTATACGGACACCAAAAGAGAGGTTTTCTCTTTTTCTTTTCTGCATCCCCATCAACAGAAAGAGAAGGACAAAGAATTTGGATTTATCTTTGTCATTAAGGGTCGTAGCAAGTTGGAAGATCGAACCCCATAAATGGACGACCGCTTCAAGATCCATCACGCCTAGCAATGGATTCAGATACGCTTTCGCAATTTAATTTATGTTCTTCATCTCATGAATTAACGGACATTAGTTTCCAATAGTAATATGATACTAAATACTGAAATGTAATGCTACATATAACACTAACGACTAAGCCAGTAATCATGGTAAGAATAAACACAACTATGATCTATGTGTAAATTTGAAATATCGTGTTCAATATGTGGTCGACTAGGGTAATCCAGCACATCCAAAGATGGCTATTAGCTATAGGAATACGACGTGACATAACGTGATATGTATGTGTGCTATTTAAGATATTAATGATAATATAGGTGTGACCACATATCTACTTGGTATTTTTCCTCCTACAAGACACGAAACAATACGATATGAAATACGAAACATGATCAATAAATAGAATCTCGTGTCGGATCTATGCCATAATATGAAGCAGGTCATGACTGAATAGTAAGAAAAATATTGCATTTATAATGTATAAAAAAATATAAGTCAATAGTGTACTTGCCTTAATTAGTTAGAGTCGGCGTGCACGATACGAATGTGTCGATACAGAATGGCTTAGAAGCTAAATTGTACTAAATGATCCCAATCGATAAAACAAATCACTCCATTAAGTCCAGAATAGTCCAGATAGTCCAATTTGATATATAGAAGTCCAGATTAGGGAGTCGGCACGATGATCGAGGAAAAGAAAACACTTTGATTAGTCATGATCGTGATTTTATTAAATAAGTCAAAAAGAAATTTATTTAAGGAAATTACTCGTGATCGATAATTGAATATTCCAAAGAATTAATATATTAATAGAAAATTATTAGTCATAATTGCCTTCAAGAAATTATTTACAACATATATAAATCTTTAGGGCCCGAAGCCTGAATAAGTAATTTAGGGTCCATGCCCATTTTATGAAATCAAAATAAATTAATAATATATTTATTGAGTTTAAACCCAATTTGATCATTGTAGGACCAAGGTCCGTTTACAAAATAAAATATATAAATGCCATGTAGGACTCAAAGTCCAAAATCAAATAATCATTTAAGGCCCAAGGCCCAATTTGGTTTTATTCCAATAATGTAGGACTAGAAGCCCAATTAAACTATCTAAATAATTAATGTAGTCTAGAAGCCCATTTGAATTTACTAATTTATAACGTAGGACTTAAAATTCTAATTTGTGCTTGTACAATATAGGGCCCATGCCCATTCTATCATTTAAATAATATTAATAATCATAAAATAATACTAATTATAATAATAATAATAATAATAATAATAATAATAATAATAATAATAATAATAATAATAATACTATTAAAAGTACCAATATAAGCCCAATAGTACCAGGCCCAACCTATTTCAAAATATATGATTATAGATCCTCGGGCTTTTGGCCCAACCTGAATAATATTATTTAAGACTGAAGTCCAAATATTATAGCCCATCAGCCCAATGTTAATCTAATTAAAACTCTAAAACCCATCAATATGGCTTATATACATTTATACATACATATATATTTATATACAAAAAATCAAATGGGCTCAAATGACCAGGCCCATTGACTCTTAGAAATTCTTATAGGCTCCAAACCCGGCCCACATATTCAATGGTTACAACATCTGCTACTGCCATTATTAAATTAATTATGATAATTAAATTAATTACCATTGTTAAATCGATTAAATTGTAATTATATTTTTAAGCTACAAACTTATTATTTTTAAGCTACAAACTTATTATTTAAAAAAAATTCGTTCACATCCTCTCAAACTCTCTCTCTCTCTACCCACTCATCATTTGCCATAATTAAATGCTTCTTCTTTCTGTTTGCTCCCAACCGCATCCTCTTCTTATTTTTCCTCATGTTTACTCCCAACCGCCTCCTCTTCTTCTTCTTCTTCTTCTTCCCGTGGGTCGAGGCCGAGCGGTGCCGACCACTTCAACATGCCATGGGTTCTCGATAGGGTCCTCTCTGGCCCACACCCTCATCTTCCCTAAAAGCTACCTCAACAGGGTCCTCGACGATGGCGCCCGACGGTGCTCGCACGACACGTATGAGCCTCCTGAGGGAGGTAGACCACCAACTTCACCCCGACGGCATGCCGTTCACTTGCAGCGACCCTCCCGAGCTGTGGTGCTAGCACTTTTACCACGCTTTCCTTATTTTTTTGAAGCAAGTAAAAACACCCAAATGGGAGGGGACATCAAGTGGCAAGTGTCGAAAAATGGACACTTGCTGACCACTTGCAATGTCTATCCAAACGCCACAACTCTATCTTCCTCCGAGGAGTTGCGACAGAAAGCATAAGTTGCAGCACAGCCGCGACTATCCAAACAGACCCTAAGAGAAACAAAAAGAAAGAGAAAAAAAGTGAGAGGAAGAGAGTGAGTGAGAAAGAGAGAGTGAGAGTGTGTTCGAGAGAGGGATTCTCACCAAGAGCGGCAGAGCAGCCTCGATGGCAGGGCTGATCGGCGAGGACGGTGCAGCACAGCAGATTACCGGATGGTGACTGCGGAGCTGTACGGAGGCACAGATCTGGAAAGGACGAACGCAGGGTGGTCGCCGGGGGACGGGGTCGTCGGGCATGGGCGTCGACAGAGGACACTTGGTAGGTGAGGTGGTGGTGGCGGTTGTCATTTTGGTGATGGCGGTGGTGGTGTTGTAGGGGAAAGCCGGGAAGCGTCAGGTGCTCGGGTCACCGGCGAGCGGGACGACGACGTGGTTGATCCCGACGGTGGTGGCTTGGTGGTTGGCTGTGGAGAGGAGAGGGAGGTGGTTGATCAGGAGAGGGCCGAAGTTGGTTGAGTGGTGGTGTTCGTGGTGGCCGATGATGGTAGTTTGTTGGTGATGAGCGGCGGTGGTTTGGTGAAGCAGGGGAGGAGAAGGAGTGGTGTGATGCGGTGGACTCGACGGATGGTGGTGCTATGGCTGGGGTTCAGGGAGGACCGGGTCGGTTGGTGGCAGAGCATGGTGGTTTGGTGGTTTGGTAGTGTGTGGGTGGTCAGGAGGAGCACGACAGGGAGGAGGGATGGTGATGCTGTGATGGTGGTAATTCTGCAGGTGGTGGTAGCAGCAGTGGTAGGGGGTCGATGGCTGGCCGGAGTTGGCCGAGTGTGGATGAGGCAGGGTGTGTGTGTGTTGTGTATTGAAATAATTGCTTGTAATTATTGTGTGTAAATTTGTGTGAGAAAAAGGAATGGGAATGCCCCCATTAACTAGGATAAGGAGCTTGGAGGCCAAGCAAGTGCCATGGGCACTCATGTAATATGTAACAAGGTGAAAGAGCAAGAAAGGAATTGTGGGGGTATGTGGAAGGGTCTAGGAATTTCTAACCAGATAGCTTAGTTTGCCATGACTAACTACTAATCACTAATTAGCTAGCTAGCTAATAACTAATTAGTTAGAGGTAATTAACATAGCCATGGGCCACGGGCCTTAATCAAAACCATGGGCTAGTCATCTCATGACTAAATAAGTCATGGCTAAGGATTTAAATCGAACAATAATTTTTTAAAAGTAAAAATAATTTGGCGTTGTCAAAACTTCCAGAAAATTCCAAAAAAAAATTAGAAAAGATTTTATAAACTCTGAAAAAAATTTCAAAGCCAAGTACAAGGGGTTACAAGTTGTCCTTTGCTTTTCTCAAGTAGTCTTTAATGATTTGTTCTTTGTTCATTGTTGTAACGATCCTCTCCCAGATATTCGAGTACAAGTGCGTGAGCGCATCTAGCCTATACCGCGGTATCGAAGGTAGTACGCCGTCTAGACCTCATGATGTCTCTATATCATAACACATATTAATCGATTTATTCATCCCAACAACTAGAATCAAGCAAGTAAATCCAAACACTAACCACCATAGTCACAGAGTCCACTCATCTTTATAGTTTTTTCAGAGATAAATCCAGTCAAATGACTCATAGGCAACAACTAACATCATAAAGGAAATCTATAATCATCCTCCATCACTTAATACAATCTAAATTGCTGGAAAGAAAATCTAAACATGGGTCCTAGATCATATCCCTCCAAGGATCGTATCAGGGTCCTCTATCTGGCCAAGCCTCTCCTAAATCCTCAACCGGGGGTCTGTAATATGTAGGATAAAAGTTCTCATCCTCACATCATGTCAACATATCAACCAGAATTGAGAAAAATATAGTATATCTCAAAACCACTAAACAATATGATAAAATAAGTCAAAAATACAAATATAAAATAAACTGAACATGAATAAGCAAAAGCACAGAAAATTACCTGAGCTAGCGTGCACTAACTAAATATAACACGTGCAATTAGAATACTAATCAAGCATGTATGGGTTGAGAAGGTATAAGACACATCATAAATGATGGCTAGCATTCACGTAATTTTGGACAGAAGGTACGTCTGACGACGACTAGCAGTCATAAGTTGTCCAAGGAAATGTAACTACATGCCCTCGTTAGTATTCTCCCTTCTGACACAACTTGAACAAAAAAAAATACAAGCAAACGATCATGACACGTGTGACAAATACCGTGTATATGTACATAAGTCATGTAAAATTGTAAAAGAAATAATGAGTGTAAGTACTTGCCTGATCCAGTTACTAGAAGTTGCACTCAGTCCACCTATAAACACTATATTTATTAGATAATTTTTTTATGAATTTCTATTCTAGCTTTTAAAATCCCAAAGTCTAATAAAATTCTTAGTCCAACTTATTTAAGTAAACTTGTTGAGAATATTCTAGAATCTCCTAGATACGAACTAATTCTTGATTTTAACTTCAAATTATAATTAATTCCAAGAGCATATATATATATATATATATATATATATATATATATATATATATATATATATATATATATATATATATATATATATATATATATATATATATATATATATCTTTTGTTTGTTTGTTTAAATTAAAACTGGCACAATTTTGTAATTCTAGCCCAATCTCTATTGCTAAATTCTGTTACCGTACCGAGATTTGGTCTAAGCCCACAGTCTGTTAATGATCCATTAATCAATACTGGCATAGCCCACTTAATTATTCCTAACTTTATTTCTCCACTCAGTTTATAGAAATGAGCCTGGCCCATGGATAACTTGATCCCATATCCAAAATTACTTCTAAGTTTTTTATTTTTGAAATGCCCGACTTAATATACGAGACTTTGTGCACGCTGCCCCTAATTTTTACACACACACACACACACACACACACACACACACCAACCTCTCCCATGGTTCAATCTCGAGACCGCCCGCCTAGCCAAAGAGGTTATACCTCTCCTCGCTGACCACAAGAGCCAGATGCGTTCAGTAATTACTTCTAAGTTGAACAACAAAGCCCAAACTCAACCCTTTTGTCCCTAACCAAATTTTACTAACCAAAAAGGTCTGACTAACTCATAATTAAGTTCTTCTTCCCAAATACACACATCAAGAAATAGAGCTTACTTGTCATTGACATGGATCATCGACCGAGACGTGATCTCGAAAGCGCCATCAAAACTTTGCCTAGCCTTGCGAAATAAGATCGCATGTCGGAGATGAAGCCGTAAAAGTCTCAGCCGTGCAGTGAGAGTGGCAGAATTCCAATCAATCACAATGACATTATTTGATCATAGATCGTCGATGGAGTAGCGTTGATCGGATAGGACCTAGGGATAAGAGAAAAGTGTAACACCCAATTTTCCAAATGAGGATAATTTTTTAAATTTTATAATTATAATCATTTATTAATGATATTTAAATCATATTGTGATTTTTGGTGATTTTTAATCAATTTAAAACTATTTAAAATATTGAATTGTGATTTTGATGGTTAACTAGTTAAACCCTAGTTTTGCTAAGCCTAGAGACTAACCATGACCAAAGGAGCCTAGTCATATGATTAGGATGAATAATTACTACTTTTTAGCCTAAGGGTTATTTGGTCATTTTGACAATTTTGTGAAATTATAATTTGTATTAATTAAATATTGTGCTAATTGAATTGTTAGAGACTAACCTAGAAGCTTAACCTAATCTAGATTAGTCTTGAGGTAAGAATCATGGTTAAAACATTCCTACTAAGTGAGAAGGTTAGTAATATCTAGATATTCCTAAGTAGGATATTTTCCTTTTGAAATATTTGTAAAAAGAAAGCCTTAGGACTACTGAACCAATAGGAAGGCTTGGATTTGGGTGGAAGAACCTCAACCACTCATCTAAAACCCTAAACCTAACCATTACAACAGCCATACAAGCCCCCCCTCTTATAAGTATCACACTTAAGAGCCCTTGCCTTTTTTTAAATACCTAGAAGGAACCCTACTTTGTTCTTCCCTAAACTTCTTCCAATTAATCCAAATTGAGTCCAAATTGAGTCAAATCAATTGCATCATCATCCCCAACAGTACTAGAGGAGACTTGTGGGTGCTTGCCAGCGAGGTTTGAGGACGTTTGAACCATAGCAAATCGAGGAAGACATCAAGTCGACGCTCTTTACATTGAGTTTGAACTCTCAATAGGTAAAATCATACAAACCCTAGTAAATTCCTGATTTCTTTACATAGATGCATCCATTTAGGGTTCCCCTAGGTGTAGCCCAAGTTTGGTAGGAAATCATGTCCATTTCGTGTCCATATCGAACACGTATCAGTGTATTTAAATGGATGTTCGATGAAATGCCACATAGGAAATTATTTTAGTAAATTTTAAAACTAATTATATGGTTGTGTAGCCCTACATATGGGGATTTCAAAACTATAACTCTGAGCATGATTAGATACGTGTCCGCGTCCAAATTTAGACACGAACCTCACCATGATGCCACGTACCCATGCCCTGCTACCACCCACTGTTTTCTCACTGGACACACCACTTAGACACGTGCCACTTGGCACGAGGGTGGGGGCAGACACTTTAAGGACCCCCCTAAAGTTTCATGACATCTCGTGTCGTATCGGACATAAAAAATGAGCTGTACTGATTTAACACTACACAGTGCACTGTTGTTTTGACCCACTGATACGCGACTCAAACTCGGATACGATACGACCCCGACTCGATACGGACACCTAGAATCCTAGCCCTAGTCCCCCTCTACCCTTAGACACGAGCACGGCGTATCATGTGTCGTGTGTCATGTGCACGACTCTGTGACACGCGTGCACGAGGTACCGCACTGTGCCCGTGCTATCCTCTACTGCTCGGGCTCGACACAGGACACGACACAAAGTTATCGAGCTTGCATTGGTTTTACAAACACACACACGCGCGCACATTTGGTCTCTGATACAGCCTTGGACACGTGACACGATGCGACTTGGTCACGACCTAAGCTACTCGACACATACCCTGACATGTACCCTACCTACTGACCCGACCATGTGACTCATGGTTGGACACTTTGTGTCCTATACTCTTCGACACTATAGCACGAGGCTGTGCCTCAACCAAGTTCTGACACTACCTTGACACTATGTTTTGGCACGGAGTGGACACAACCTGGACACGAACACACCCCCTTGTGACACATTATAGATACACTGCCCTTATCCCCTTTTCATTCCAGTTTGTTAGGTTTTAGGAGTTTGATTTGTGTGTTAATGCCGGCTGATACTGTAGGTAAGGGAATGTTGGTTTTGTTTGGGTTTGATATTTTGGGGATTTGATTACATATTCAGAGGAGTGGGTATGTGATTCATTAGTAGCATTTAGGATACCAAGTAGTGTCAGTCCTTAGACCTCTGAATGTTCTGTCCTATATTACATCAATTCTTCATATAATATTCCCCTTTTGATAATATTGCCTGCATTAGAGGTTAAGATCAATCCTTACCTTAATTTGGGTCCATTGCATCCTCATCTCGGTTCCCAGTAGTAGATGTTCAGTCCTCTCATTATTGGTCCAGTCCATTTTAGCATGGAGGGAGGGGTCATTTCCCAGTAGCAGTAGCTTAGGCTGTGAGATGTTGAGTTTAGGTTTGATATTGAACATTGGTTTTGAATGTTTAGTTTGATATTGGGATTGGGATATATTCAGATGTTTAGATATATATTGATGTTTATACATATAAGTGAAGTGAGGATTTGGTTAAGATGATGGGTTTGAGTGAGTATTGTGAGTGTTTTCACATAGAGTTGATTTCACATAGAGTATTGTGGGTTTATGTATATGATATGGTAGTGTAATAAACTATATACATGTATATGTGTATTGCCTATATAGGATGTATATGTATGCATGATTTATGTCTTGGATTATAGGTTTTGGCAATATGCATATATGTGGATAGGTATTTGAAGGTTAGATAGTATTGGGTAAGGAATAGGTTATACATCATAGAGTAGATAATGGTTATTATAAGAGATAAGCTTACTTTAGAGTTAACCAATAACCTAGTTGACCTTGACCAAGTTGATCATAGTCCAAGTTGACTAAAGTTGACTCTTTAACCTAGAAATACCCTACTTGACCTAATTAGCTAAGTTTGACTAGTTGACCAAAACCCTAGAATGACCAAGTTGACCAAATAGTTTAGGATTGACTTAGTTAGTCTAAGTTGACCTAGTTGACTGGATGTTGACCATTGTGACCAGAATTGACTGGTCCTAGACAGTTGACCAGTTTGACCTAGTTGACTAGAGTATTGACTTGGGTTGACCCATAGTTGTCCAAGTTTGACTTTGACCTAGATTGGCCTAGAAATCATGTAGATTGTATCGTAAACTTCATTTATCTTATTTTAAACACATTATAACCTGTACTGCTCTATTTAGGATATTGTGACTCCGGTACAGACATCTGGTATTACACTACTCTTTTCAGAGTACCAGGCGAGTACATTCTATGGTAGTTCTCTCATTTACTTGTCAATTACTATACTTCAGTTCTAGTTAGTTTTATGTGATTCTCTATTAAAACACGTATAGATATTTTTGGATTCATGTATGTGACACACAAACCATCTTGTCTGGCCTCTATTACTGGAATCATTGCTGGTATCATCATGTTTGGCTTCTATTACTGGAATCATTCTGGAATCATTGTTGGTATCATCATGTTTGGCTGGACTCATCTCGATTCTCGTATCGAATTCTGGATTCACTTGTATTGCAGGGCGAAAAAATATTGAGTAAGACATGCAGACATACCCTAAATCTGGAATCTCCAAACTGGAATCTACTGGAAGCATAGCCATCCCACACATGGCCGAGTGTGCGATATGCCTGATATCTACAGCCGTTTACATGTCGATCTCGATATTTTAAAACACACTGATAGAATATAGCTGGTCTCACCTGGATTCTTGATCACTGACTAGAATCATCTTATACTAGATTCATCTAGTATTAGATTCGTCTCGTACTGGATTTACATTAGATTTATACTTGTCTTACATTTACTGTCTGGACTTATCATGTTACTCTAGTTCAGCTAGAATCTTATTTTACAGTCTTCATTGCCATGATTCTTCTCTTGTTTTAGTTAACTTACTTTCCTTGCATCTTAACTATTTCTCTATACCATCACCTGAATATAAACTACCATGTTCATCAATAAAACTGTCTATAACAGCTTTATAGTTCTCTATCATTTACTTGGATTTTCTAGATGAATTGTGCTTGTTCCTGTCCTGACTGGACCTGTTGAAAATATTACAGATGATTGTCCTGAGGATATTTGCCCTACTTGCTTGGAGCAAGAGATGGCTTAGCTACCTTTGGCCCCGACACTCAGGAGTTATCGGGAGACTAGCTAGTAGACTTGGTTTAGTTTTCATGTTTTAGAACTTGAATTGTAATAAGTTGAGATATTGTTTTGTTTTGAGACTGTTTGAGATTATTATTATTTAGTAGTTGGTTTTGTCGTTGTTATTTAGTCTTAGTTATAAACTTCTGTGTTATCATACCGTGCTTAGACTGTGATTGAGATTTTATTATATATATACTTGTCCTCCGTTCGGAGTTGAGATTTTGACAAGTACATTATATAATTGCATGTGTTGTTGATTAGATAGTAACCTGGGACAACGTTCTACCGCCGATACTGCAGCGTAGGCTAGACGTACCCACTTCTCATGCCCCTAAACTGGGTGCGGGTCTTGACAGAAATGATCATCAATGATGAATTAAAAGTATCAAATCCGGAGTAAAATATCACCTAAGAACTTTATTAGAGAAGTCGATGTCGACTGGTCAAAGCTTGTGTCGCTTCAAAGAGATCCACGAGTCACTCGAGTACACAGAGCTCTTCGTCGTTTTCGAACTACTAGCTGAGACTCGAACTATTGGAGGCATCGAAGAAGAAGAACTCAGACCATCAAAATTGCCCATATCCTCGTCGTCGAAGTGAGCATCGACGAGATCATCATAGCGATGCTGTGGTGAGATTAAAGTTAACTCGACGTTGATACCGACAGACAAGTCGTACTCATTGTAATGCCCCGTACCGCACGACGTATTACGATAAGTCATTGACTCGAAGAGTTGTGTTGACCCGATGAACTATCGATGTGAATCGATGTAAGTGTTACATTGGCCCGAAAGAAAGCTTTGAGTCGATTTGAATATATAAATCGAAGCAACGCAAGGCATACGTCTGATTCAAAGAAATATTGATTTTAGTTGATTTCGTGTGCAGGCTATACATTTATGCTGAATGGTAAGAGGTTGGCATTTTGCCTTATTTGCAACAGTGTTCGTAAAATCAAAATATCACCTTGCAATGGACTGAGGCATGGACACGGTAGGCCGAGTCAGTCAAGTAGCTCAACAGAATGGCTTAGTCTGAATAGTTGGTCGTGCAACAAAGCTATGAAATTGAGCCGCATCAGCTCGGCAAAATGACAATTGTATCGGCTTAAGGTGGGCGAGTTCTTGACCCTTCTTCCCTACTCCTTCATGCGTAATAAAAAAGTACCTCTTGTACGCGATCGTGGATATGGAGTTAGCGAGCGTGGCTTGAACGATTAAAGGTCTTAGTGTGTGTCGAACATTAAGGTAGAATATCGAACAATCAACAATTGAGGCGACACGTATCAAGTGCACGGGTCACGATAGGATATTGATGGTAGAACTTTGAAAGGCAATTATCGAGACGTGCATCAAATGTATGACTCAAGAATATTAAACGCTAGGCTAGAATAATGATTATGGCATTGAGTGTGCCTTTGCGCACAAAAGTTATGCAATCATTAAGTAGGCGCGGAATGGGTGAGTGGCGGTGCAACACCACGGAACCTGTTGTGACATTAAAAGATATACTTCGTGCAAAATAAAGTATGCAGTTGTGGCACAGATGCCACAGAACTACTATTGTATGAACAACTAATGAGTGGAATGCATTGAGTATAAAGATTATAAAATCTAAGCCATTGGAACATTGTGCATCAATACGGATGTGTCGGGGCATAGTGCCGTAGAACATCGAGGTTGGCTGGAGTGATATGACTTGCTTACTGTATGCACGTATTACATGGTCAATGGACTCGAATGGCCTGTGTACGGGTATGGCTTCTCTCGAACAGTTACAACCGGGGCACCAGAACCGTTCGACCTAGGAGGGGATGATGTTTGGTTTTTAAGGTGCACTTCATTATGACGGGATGCGACCGACCAATATTGTGATAAGCTATGATATCAGTAAGTTTGGGATCCTTAGGATACTAGACTAGCAATCCATACTAGGGCGATCACTTACTTACACGTTGAGATACCAAGTCCATTACGACGCGAAACATCGTGACCACTTTTATATAGATAGGACCAGTGGGATGAGATTAGAATTGGGTGCAGGCGCAGAGACTGCCACCCTCATGATTATGCTTAAGATGATTGGTTAGATGTATGATTTGTTGTCGATTTGCAGGCTAGGTGATTCAAGACAAAGATGTGCATGTACACTATGTTTATCAATATCAAATGGCTAACAATGCCTGTCGCACGAGATTGGACACATTTATGTTTCTATTATTGCTCATAACATGTTTTACCGCTTAATCTTGCCAGAAAACTTGTCATGCCTCGGTCCCGTAGGACCGATCGTCCTTGCTAAGGCATGATGCCGTCGAGCCTAGGTTGCACTCGTACAAGGCGGGTTCCATAACGATCGATTCACAACAGCTTGCGATGGGGTCGTCGCACAAAAGTCCTAAGCAGAAACATTGAATATACAAGGCAATACAAGCATTAAAACAAAATCAGAGTCTTTATTGACAATGAACATAAGATTACAAAGGCGCATAGCCAAGATTATAATCACTCAAGCTCACTTCTCTCTCTAATTACAAGTCCCTCAGCTCTCTTTCATCTCTTAATACAATTTAATGAGCCAGCGGATGCTTCAGATAGGCGATGTCCATACATTATGTCCCGTATAAGTTCTGATTCCAAGCGGCCGTATGCCTCGAAATGCCAAGGAACTCCGTGCCTCGACGCATCCAAGCTAGCTCCACGCCAACGAGCTTCTACCTGTGCCTGCACATGGAAACTGTGTGGGTGTTAGTACTCAACTGTACTGGTGGAGTGAGCTCCTCGCCCACCCATACAAACCAACACGTTCATTTACTTTGTGCAACATAATTCCTTTATGATTGTATTTCTATTCTTGCCTAAGGATCAATTTTAGGACAAAGACTCTTGGCTTACTTGTGTCTCTAGACCGTCACCGTGCCATTGCACTGATAACTTGCTTATCATTGTGCCTCTAGATCCTTCTCGTGCCAACAACATCAGAATGTCGACTCGTGCTTATATTTCTGACTCATACTTTAGGACGCAACGACTGGTTTTGTGTCATTGACTTGGTCCGTGCTGCCAACATCGAGGCCGTGCCTCACATTTCAATACGACTTAACCAACTTTGCCTTACGATCCTTCCTGATTTAACTCAAGATGACTCAATCTTGACTTGTGGAACTTGTGTTGACAACTCAAACACGATGCCACATTCGTGCCGAAGAACGTGCCCTTGATTTAGCTAAATCTTAGGCTCCGTAATGGTGTTGCAACCGTTCACACCTTCTTAACTCAATTCATACCGTGCTTATGCTATCTTTGATTCGACCGACACCGTGCATGCGGATTGCCTCTTAGCACACTGAGTCATCTATATGAAAGGTCACTAGCAATGTTAAGCTAACTTGGACATTGCTGGGGATAGACGGCGATCATCCAATGGGTAGCTATCCCGTGGAAGCCCCAAATCTCCTATATGGTACGTCCATTATCCTTTTTTAGCCAACTCGCTTCCCCCGGGAATGACATAATCCCGAGGCCCTGACAATTATGTCAAGGAAGACTACCCATTGTGCACAAGTTATCCATGACCACGCATCTACGACGAGTTCTAGACTCGACGTAAATACGAGGCCTACAGATGATACAACTTGCTTTATCTTCCTTAAACTTCTTTATCCATGTCCATGCTTTCCATTCTTCATACGAGACTCCCAAGCCACGGGACCAGTCTCGACGACAAATGATCGTGTGTACTATACATTCTTTGAAACAAAGTGAACAGCTATTGTATAGCCTTCCAGATAGACCTGAACAAACGTGTTACTTTGAGTCCCATAGGCCGTGGCATACTTTTCCTTGAACCGACCGTGGCTCGTGCCTTGAACTGACTTTTGTTCTATGCAATACTATCGCCCAAGTCATACTTTATATGACGAGCCTTGAGATCATGGGACTATATGACTTTGAAAACCGTAGAAAGCATGGGACATTGCTTGCTATGACTTCGATATCCCAGCATAACTTTGCCTAACTTAATCGTGCAATAACTTGACGAGCAAAGGCTATGTCAAGCCTTGTACCGTGGGAACGTGTCGTAAACGCGTTCAACTTTAACAACCAAGTTCTTTGGGTGCCTAGACTTATGTTATATGCCGTGTGATACAACTTAACCCGTGGGATGAGCAAAGGCTATGTCAAGCCTTGGATGATGTGACCGTGCATGCTTTATTAAGCATTTATGCGTGCGACGCCTTTAACTTACGCTAAGTTCATAGATTTTTGGCAACATCGACCAACTTTCCTTCTCCCAAGCCACGAAACGAAAGATCAGGCGTCATTTTGAAAGCACGTCGTGCAACGATTCTAAGCCGACCGTGGGACCTTTCTATATTCTAACTCAATCCGACCCGACTTGAGATTATTCCCTTAGCTATATGGATTGACCTCTTTTATTATCAAGCCTACTTGTGCATTTGAAAACTTTCGTTTTATTAACGTGAAGGCCAAGCTAAGGCAAGTTCACCGAAGCCACCCACCTTAGCAAGGAGTCTCCTTGGCCGAGCGGGACTTCGAGCAGGCCGTTGCATGGCTAAGTCCGAATGTTATTGGCATTTCGATTCCTCTGATTGAACTTAACGGGATGGGGCATTATATTATACACTAATCAGAAAAAGTTTCATCCTCGAAACTTACTGAGTACACTTATCGACTTCTAACTTGATTCACTATCCAATGGTTCTCGCACACACGGTCAATTTAGTTCTAGTATAAACCACCGGATCAATCAATATTCAAGTTCATTTCGAATCAAATGATCGCACTACCATCAATATTTTTTTTTGCAATACAAAATCACAAAATCCTCAATACCCTTTCGTTCCTTTAGTCTCACTTGAATTCAACGCATCACTTAGTTGGATCGTGCACATATTTCAGGCGTCCCCGAGATACATGCATTTCAACCAAGCTTCGTGATAGAGAATCCGTCATTTCCACTCGAGTCGGATCGTGCATATATTCAGGCGTCCCTGAAATATATGCATTTTAGCCAAGCCTCTTGAGTGGTATCCAATCCTATCAATCATCAAGATCAATTGTACCGATACTAACTCCCGAGACATAGACGTCTTGCCTAACCGCCAGGCCATATCTCTAGGCTAAAGTCATCCGTCACTATTAGAATCATAGTTCTCCAACAATAATATCAACACTGACCCCAATCCTAAGGTCAAACCAAAGTTGATAATATGGGTTTTCTACCCAAGCTCGCGTCACTCTGATTTCTAAACTTCGAGCATAGATTTCTCTTATTTGCACTTAAAACACTTAGTCCAAGGGGTCCGAGTCATTCAACAAATCCATCCTATCTTAAGTTCACTCAACCAATTCCTCGACATGTCAATATCGCTCATCCAACAAGCAATTCGCGTAGTCTATCTCTTCAAACACGTTTGATATAATCCACCTATCCATCCTTCCCAAGTCAAGCATGCTACGACACGATTTGTCACTAAACCATAATCCTCATTCTATATTCCCTAAGTCGCTTATCATAATTCACATATTTGATCACAAGGTCATCTAGCATAATAATATATCACGCCCCAATCTCACGCAAGTCTGATTATCCGCGGTTGACATAAAATTACCATGCCAACACTTTCGCAGGATAATCGTTCTTATCGAGGTGTAACTCTTGCATTGAGTTTAGACTAATTCATTCTTGATATGCAGATTGGATCTACTCAATCCTCAAGTTTACTTAATCGTCAATCACAAGTCCGACCAATCCTCGAATTCAACTTTGGATTAAACCACAAGTCGAAGCAATTCAAATTGCCACGCCCCGATCTCCCGAGTTCGATCATTCCCGCGACATGAATTACCATGTCAGCGCTCACGTGGAACGATCGTCCCAAATCTGACATAATATATATGCGAGGCTGGAGTTGCGCTCGCGTAAGACAAGATCGTCGACGTTATGGTCATCTTTGAAGCAATCAATACACTATCATTTTCATCCAAGCATTCATTCCAATCAAAATCCCAAGTATAGCATCCATCAAAACAATAACACTTTACACGATCAGTCCTCAAATCAGAGTACCCCTGAGTTATCGTATATCGATCTTTGATACGCCTCAATACCATTGATGATATACGTAACCTAACGATCTTCATTTGCAATGAATTTTGAGTCATGTAACTAATACTATCCTTTGAACTAGATTACCACAATTTCCTTGGCATTCAAGATCAATTCGATCATTATCGAATCATTTACATGATTAATTTGTTTAAATCCATAATTACTTATGTTCATCCGTCTATCTTAAGTCAGTGAGCAACATATTTTCTCAAAATGCATCGATCTATGCTAACTCAAATCATCAAGCAACATCTATTCCAATTCTTAGAGTCATTCTCAAATATTTGAATTATTTTCATAAATGCTATCATCCAATTGAGCTAACTTTTCGTATACGATTCATATCGATTTCCTTGATTGAGTCATCCGTTCGTACACCTTAACTTTCCTCGATTCAGTTTTACCTACTCAATCGTTTTTGCATTTCGTACTTGTGCAATCCCAATCCAGTGCGCGTTGTTTCTAGTTCATTCGAATTAACTCGTCAAATCTTTAAGATTACAACTTATTCAATGATACTCAATCTAAGGCTTTGCATACATGCAACGCTTGTTGATAGACTCATTGGCATCCCGTATCCTCAATCGATCGACATCCTCAAGGCTATCCCATACACTTACTACTAAAATACAATAATTTGGCAACGGAAGATTAGCGACGGATCGTATCCATCGGCCATAGCGACAGTCTCGCGACTACCTTGTGACGGGCTATAGTCAGAAAGCAATAGATAATTTTTTTAGTTTTTTTGCGTCAAAATCAGTCGCACATCCGTCGCTCATTTGACGAAACTTTAGCGACAGATTCATGTCCGTCGCTAATATGTCGCATATTGTGGCGGTAAAATCTGAAAAAATGGTGCGCTAGATTAGCGTCTATCTAGCGACGGACGTTCTATCGGTAATCTAGTGGGTATTTCGCGACTACATACCGACAGATATATCCGTCGGTAATCCGTCGCTAAATACTGTAACCTAACTTAAATTGAACCGACGGGGGGGGGGGGGGGATTTTTCATTCCCCCCAAAAAGTCTCTCTCTCTTCCCCCCCCCCTCTCTCTCTCCGGCGAGCTCTCTTCGACGGGTCACATTCACCGGCGAAGCTCTCTCCAACGGGATATCTCTCTCTCTCAGGTATGCTCTGTCTCTCTCCCTCTCTCTCTCTCTATCTCTCTTTTTAGCATAACATATAGGGTTTCAGGATGGTGGGGGGGCCGGCGGGGTGGGGGGAGGGAGTGGGGGTGGGGGGAGGTTGTTGAGGGCGGGGGACAGGGACGGGTTTAGGGTTTCGGGGCAGGGGTAGGGTTTCGGGTGGGGTGTGGGCCGACTGTCGCGGGGGGTAGATGGTGTTGGGTGTGGGGCGGAAGGCAGGGGTATGGTTTTGGGTTTATTGTCGGGGGGTGAGGGGGAGGGGGGTGGGTGTTTGCTGTCGGGGAGGGGATGGGGTGGGGTGGGATTTGCTGTCGGGGGGGTATGGGAGGGGAAGGGGGGTTTGATGTCTGGCAGGGTAGGGGAGGGGGTGGGGGTGTATCGGTGGTTTCGGATCGGACCATTCCTATAAGTATCGGTGGTTTCGAATCGGAGTATCGGATCGGGGGAGGGGGTATTGGTGGTTTCGGATCGGGGGAGGGGGGTATCAGAATCGGTATCGGACCGATACTGACCGATACCGGTACAGTTTGGCATGTCCCGCTCCGATACTGACCGATACCGATCCGATACTGTCCGATACTGATACAGTTTGGCATGTCCCGGTATCGGTATCGGACTATCCCTATGAGTATCGGCATCAGGGGTATCGGTAATATTGGTGGTTTCGGATCAGAGTATCGGATTTTTTGGTATCTAAAAACAAATAGGTATTAATAAATTATTAGTATTAATAATTTATTAAAGTATCGGCCGATACCGATACCGATCGGAGTATCGGACTAATCTTATGAGGATGGTTTAAATTATCGGGCTATTCTTATGTTTAGTTTGTCTTACAATACAGATTTTCACATCCAAATCGAGGATGAATCGTTACTTTGTTGATCGTACATGGATGTACAAACGGCAACACGAGAGCAGAATTGGTGTTAGTGACGATTTTCAGGCAGGCATGGAAGTATTTCTTAAGTATGCCATGAGCAAAGTTCAGTACATGGACGGTAACAAAATCAAGTGTCCATGTGTTAATTGTCACAATGGACATTACGAAGAATGGTGACTGTGAGAGATCATTTGACCCGTAAGGGTTTCGTACGTGATTACGGCTTGTGGTCATCGCAAGGTGAATTATATTCGGAAAGACAGGTGGCGGAAGCTGGTACTTATGTTTTTGATGATAATGCTTCAATGGATGTCCTCGAAGACGACAGATGCTCTGTTGATTATGGTGACGTGCAGAACCTTGCACGAGATATGGTGTATGATGCGGCAGGGCCTAATTTTGATCCGGAGGATCCTAATCCTAAGGCGAAGGAGTTCTATGATATGTTTCAGGACGCAGATACTCTTCTATATCCTAGTTGTGAGACTCATTCCATACTGTCAGTGACGATGCGGTTGCTGAACATAAAGTCTGATTTTGACTTGCCACAAGCTTGCTATGATCGGATCACACAACTAATCAACGAGGTGTTACCGAAGGAATCAAAAGAGCTCCCAAAATACTTCTATAAGTTAAAGATGATGATCCGACAACTGGGACTGGGGTACAAGAAGATAGATTGTTGTCGCAACGGATGCATGTTGTACTACAAAGAGAATTGCGTATCAGAAAGTTACAGCTTTTGTAATACGGATCGTTACAAGCCAGTGTAGGAAAAAGGAAAGTCAACTAGAAAACGACATCCTTACAAGTATATGCATTATTTGTCGATCACGAAGCGCTTGCAGAGGATGTATATGTCTCTGAATACAGCGGAACACATGACATGGTACAGCGAAGAACACATAAAGGATGAAAGAGAATTGTCACATCCTTCGGATGGAGAGGCGTGAAAACATTTCAATTTGTGTCATCCAGATTTTGCTGCAGAGCCTAGAAATGTACGCCTTGTGCTATGTTCTGATGGCTTCGCCCCTTTCGGACAGTCGGGATCTCAATACTCATGCTGGCCGGTCATTCTTACCCCTTACAATCTGCCACCATGGATGTGTATGAAGACTCCCTATATCTTCTTGACAGCTATTATACCCGGTCCCAAAAATCCGACGAAGAATATTGATATATATTTACAGCCGTTGGTGGATGAGCTGAAACAGCTGAGGGAGATCGACGTCACAACGTATGATATTTTCAGGAAACAGAACTTTCAGATAAAAGCTTCACTCATGTGGACAATCAATGATTTTCCAGCATACGATATGCTGTCGGAATAGAGTACGCACGGCAACATGTCTTATCCGATATGCATGGAAAATAGTAAGACGTTCTGCCTTATGCATGGAGGAAAAACTTCTTTCTTTGACTGTCACCGTCAGTTTCTACCCGTGAGCCATCCTTGGCAAAAGAACAAGGACGTGTTCAGATCTGGAAAACAAGAATTTCTTGATCCTCCTGCCAGATTGTTGGGATACGTTATTTGGAAAGTTGTAAAGCAAATGCCCACCATAATGGAAGATCCATCGAACAATCATGTCGAGGTGTTCGGTTAAAGCCATAACTGGACCAAACAGAGTATTTTCTGGGACTTGTCTTATTGGAAAGATAATCTTATAAGGCATAATCTTGATGTCATGCATATCGAAAAAAATGTGTTCAATAATGTCTTCAATACCGTCATGGATATTAAAGGAAAGACGAATGACAATCCAAAATTAAGACAAGACAAGACCGAGATATGCAAACGTCATGTTCTAAACTTGATAGAAAGGGGAGCTAGTGGACAATTAAGTAAGCCTATAGTGCCATATACATTGAGCAAGGAAGATAGATTAATAATCTGCATGTGGATATCTACTTTATGATTTCCCGACGGCTATGTGTCGAATTTGTCTAGATGCGTTGATCTCAATGAACGCAAGCTAACAGGAATGAAAATTCACAACTGCCACGTGTTTATGGAAAGATTACTGCCCATTGCTTTGAGAGAGTTGTTGCCTTCTGCTGTATGGGTTCCGTTGGCCGAGCTGTCTACATTCTCAGGAATATCTGTTCAACTATGCTGACGGTGCAATATATGGTACAACTTGAGGAGAAGATTGTCTTAAAAATTTACAAGTTAGAGAAAATATTTTCACCGGGCTTTTTCGACAGCATGGAGCATCTACCGATTCATCTACCATACGAAGCCCATGTCGGTACATCTGTTCATTATCGATGGATGTACCGCTTTGAAAGGTAAATAAAAATTAATATAATTTAAGTAGAATTTTATAATTTATTGCCAATTCTCAAGATAATTTGTCTTTCTAGGTACCTGCACCATCTAAAGAAGAAAGTTGGCAACAAGACTCATATAGAGGCTTCGATATGTGAAGCATATCTTATCGAGGAGGTGTCAAACTTCTGCTCCATTTATTTCGATACTCATGTCGAGACAAATCGAAATAGACCTCAAAGGAATGACGAAGACGTTGAGGATGGAGGTATATTCAATTTAAGGGGCAAGCCTATTGGGGCTAGTAAGAATCGGTGGTTGACTGACGATGAGTATGATGTCGCGCACCGATCTGTATTGTTAAATTGTGACATACAAAAAGTGAAAGATTTGGAGAAGTAAGTGACTACACCTCGTTATAATCTCTAATTTGGTGAAGTAAGTGACTACACTTATTTTTATTCTCTCTAACACTGTATTTAGATATGAAATCAAAATAAGGACACCCGATATTACCGATGAGGGACTTCAAAGAGAGGTTGATTGTACCTTTTCGACCTGGTTACAAAAATACGTAAGTAACTGAGATAATATGTTATGCGGCTACCATTAAAATATATGCAAGTAAAATATTTAAATTATCATTATTTGTTTACAGGTTTTATTGCCTGAAATAACACTCACAAATGAGAGCATTCATTATTTGGCATTGGGACCGAAGAAGCATGCAAAGACTTGGCTAGGTTATGTCATTAATGGCATCAAGTTTAGGGAAACTCAGCATGCTATAAATGCCAAATTTGTCAATGACAACTTCAGTACTAAGGATTCTGGTGTTTGCATATGAGGCACCATCTATGACGACGAGCCGGACTTTGACTATTATGGAGTGCTTCGGGATATTGTAGATTTACAATATAGTACCCCATATGATATGCATATTGTGATTTTCAAATGTGAGTGGTTCGATACGACACCAAATATCGGTTGGAGAATTGATAAACAATTTGGATTCGTCGATATAAATCATCGCAGGAGGTATGGAGGGTCCAACACGTTTGCGATAGCAAGTCAGGCTGTTCAAGTCTACTATACAAGCTACCCAAGGCGTCGTAGAGATCAATTTGACTGGTGGCCAATATGCAAGATTAAATCTAGAAATACATTCATCGTTGGAGACCCAGCTTACCAAGAGGACGAGATCGAAAAGCCCCAATACTTGGGACAACAGTCGGATACCATGGATATTGAATTAGAGGTTGATATACCTCCTGCTGAGGAAAATAGAGGTGAGGAAGAGGTTGATATACAAGACTTAGATGTCATCCAGGGGAGAAAGAGGTGTCTTGTCCCAAGTATTGAGACTGAAGAAGAAGAAGAAGAAGAAGAAGAAGAAGAAGAACTTGATGAGGATGAGGATGAGGATACAGATGAAGTCGACGATGAGGATGAGGATGAGGATGCTGATGAGAATGAAGACGAGGACGAGGACGATGACGATGATTAAATATCGGTATATTTTAGTTCATATTTTTGTCGAGGCCGAGGCCGCTGACGAGGACGATTCAGTTTAAATTAAACTTTTGTGTTCTTCTTTCAGTTCATGTTTTTGTCGTTCGATCATCTACTCTAATGACGAGGATGATTCAGATGGCACTCCTAGTCCTACTCCTCTGGCCGGCACTCGTCGCCCTACTGCTGGTATATATATTTTAGTTTAGTTTTATATTTATTTATACTTTTATATTATTAATTATGTTTATGTGTTCTATTTACAGGGCATGGTTGTGAGCACTCGTGCTGGTGGTGCTGGCCGTGGTTGTAGTGGTGGTGGTCATGGGCGTGGGCATGGTGGTAGCGGTTGTGGTCGCCAGACGTCTTCCCCGGATGTGACCTCCGATCCCGACCTGGAGAGCCCGGACACAAACTCTTTCCATCGTCAATCTATCTCGGTGCCACCGTCATCTTCGTCGAGGCCTGTGACTCCATCCGCTAGCAGATCTGTTTCGCCATCGGATGCACCAGCAGATGCATTAGCAGATGCAGCAGTGGACCCAGTAGTTACTGCACGATGGGCCCCGAAGTACCCCCGGATTCAGTTTCATCCTGTTATCGGGGAGTACATATGCGAACCCTCGGATCCTCCGACGCCACCAGAGAGGCCGACGGGCGAGTTTCGACGAGAGATATGGCCCGCGGGTGAATCGTAAGTAAATTTAAGTTAATTTATTAAATTTGTTTTATTTATTCAAGTCAATAATCCAGTCATTGCTTTTTTTATAGATTTTTCCCGTGGGATGTTGCCCGGAGTCTAGGGTGCATTATCTGGAAAAACTACCATGGCCCCTACCTTAATTTTTCTGTGGTGACTCAGGACAGGTAGTACGTCTGGCTCGACGAGATGAGGGTATATATCTTTTAGTTAATTATTAATTATTCTTTAATTTTTTAATTTTTTAATTATGTGATATTTGAATTTGTGTGTCAGAGGACGTTCTGGTGGCCCCTCCATCGCGATGAGGCGATCCGCAGGACCTACAAAGCCACCGCCGGAAAGAAGATATGGGATGCTATGTACGACCTTCGTACGACGCATACGAAGAAGGACTGGATTCGGGCAGAGTACTATGAGCAGATGTTGGAGAAGATGGATACTCCATAATACAAGGAAAAATCAGAGAAAGCCAAGGCGAATAGACAGGCCGTGGGTCTGCATACGGGGGATCAAGGCCCCACGCACGGACGCGTACAGATTTGGTGAGATACCGCAAATTTATTCCACTATTTAATTCGGTACTATTAATATACGAAGTTAATTAAATTCTACATATGCAGGCCCAGCAGGCAGTGAAGGAGGGGAGAGAGGCGGAGGCGGTCACCGCTCACGACGTATTCGTACATACGCACAAGAGGCGGAAGAACAGAAGCTTCGTCGACGCGAGGGTCTAGGAGACTGATGTAAGTACTTACGTTCATGATTATAACTATAACTTAGGAAAACTTAAGATTATAACTATAACTTAATTAGGTAAACTTAGGAATAAAACTATAACTTAGGGAAACATAGGATTTAGATTATAACTTAGGAAAACTTATAGTATAAACACATTCATTGGATAGGGTGCGTATCGTGAGGCACTCCGTCAGATTGGGCCCCTATCAAGGATGTCGGCAAAATGATGCCCACCCAGACGCCCTCTTCTATGGCCGCTCGCTACGACGACATGTTCATAGAATCCGCTGGTAGCTTTAGGAAAGGGCGCCTGTACGGCTTAGTTTCTGTGGCAGATTTTTTGCAGACATCGACTCCGAGATATCCACCGCCTCCGCCTCCTCCCGCGTCCCCGTAAACGATATGAGGACGCAGCTTGCGACTCTCGCCATGGCGGTGTCAGATTTGCGGTCGATAGTGCTGGGGCACTATCTGCATCCTTCTTCTGCTCCTGATCCGTCTGCTCCTAGTCCGTCTGCTGCCGCTCCGTTTACTGCTATTGCCGATGCTTCGGATCGACCTGGTCCTTCTTGTTCCGGATGGCTTTCTTCTGACCGCTCTTCCGAGGCCTGTCTGGTACCGGATGCTACTATCGTGGCGCTCCTTGACATGATGTCGTCAAAGCAGCTATGCTCGCTTCCAAACCACGTCTTGTCCCAAGTGCCGCCACATATGGTGGAGGATTATATACGCAGAGCGGATGCGACGGAGAAGCACGAGACGATCCACCTCCTCCTTCTCAGTGATTTTATTTTTGTTTTTGGACATTTAGACATTTGGATATGTGTATATTTTGGATATTTTGTTTATGTTTGGGTATTTTGCTATGTATGTTGGGATAGTGTGTTGGATATTTTGTTGGTTATTGTGTAGGATATTTTTTGTGTATGTTGTGATATATTGGATGTTTGGAGATATTGTGTTGGCAATATGGATATTTGTTGGATATATTGGATGTCGGATATGTTATATTTGTGTATGGTGGATGCTGAATATGTTATATTACAGGGAATAGTCTATTTTCTGCAAAAAAAAATTCAAAAATATTTTATTTAGCGACAGATTACCGACGGATTGCCGATGGACTTTTACAGGAGCGACGGATTACTGACGGGTTACGGATTAACTTTTGCAGCTAGCGACGGTTTCCCGACGGATTATCCGTCGGCCTGTTTCTGGAAATATGGAAGATATCCAGAAGCATGGCGACGGATTATCCGTCGCCAAATCGTCGCTAATCCAACGAGGTAGTGTATTTAACGACGGCCTCGCGACAGCTTAGCGACGAACTATCCGTCGCTAATTGTATGAATACAAGATATCGACAGCTAAGCGACGGAATGGCGACGGATTTCCCATCGCTTATGTTCTGGAAATAAGGAATATTTCCAGAAGGGTGGCGACGGATTATCCCTCGCTAAATCGCCGCTAATCCGACGAGGCAGTGTATTTAGCTACGGCCTTGCGACAGCTTAGCGACGCACTATCCGTCGCCAAGCGACGGAATGGCGACAGATTTCTCGTCGCTCATGTTCTGGAAATATGAAAGATTTCCAGAAGCGTGGCGACGTATTATCCGTCGCTCCTCCGTCGCTAATCCGTCGAGGTTAGCGACGCTTTAGCGACGGATATTGCGTATCAGAAACCCTCTGATATGCGGTTAGCGACGATTTAGCGACATATTGTCCGTCGCTAATTGTATAAATATATTAAAAATTTAAACTGTCAAGGTTGACGGGAAGCCGTCGGCTTGCCGTCGCTAAAAGTTTTTATTTTGCCAACGGAAATCCATCGCTAATTAGTCGCGGAGCGGCGGACTAGCGATGATCTAGTTTTAGCGACGAGGTTATTCCCGGCAGATTTTTTCAGCCCGTATCCGTCAAAAATCCGTCGGTAATGTGAATTACCGACGGATAGGGCCGTCGCTAAATCGTTGTATTTTAGTAGTGACTACTCAGGGATAAAGTTATTCGATAAATCCTCGAAACAAGTTTTGAATCATCATTCGATTACTTCGAATTTCTATTCGAACCATTCCGCAAAATCCAAGCACGCTCATCTATATCGCATTGACGATAACATTGTCTGATGGTACCCCTATCGATAGCCATCTTGTATTCTATAAGTCAAGTCAATTTCGATCCCATTTGGAACAATTCGAGTTTCACACACAACTTTTCTAAGGTCGACTCCATTCTTGGTGTATATTCCCAGCCCGACTTAGCCAACCATGCATACTTGAAGTTAACTTTTGTTCAACCAATTTTCTTTCGTATGATTTTACAAAATAAATAGACTTATTGTATGGACATTGAGAGAGCGCCAACTATCAATTGCGGAGACAACATCAGAGTTTACGGAAACATAAGAGTTAAAGAATTCAATCGAATGTCCAAGAACGTAAAGCCATGCTCTGATACCAATATGTCACGCCCCGGTCCTGTAAGTCCTCTTCCCGTAAAACTTTTGAAATATTTTTATTAGTTATTTTGATTTAAATGGTGATTTTTTTATTTTGTTTTTATAAATAATTATTAGTTAATTATTACGGTAGATGATTTTAGTCATGGTTAGGAATTAGAGTACAAGGTGACTAGGAATCATGGCACGGATAGTGCAGTGGCGTGCTTTGACTAGTATTTAGCCATGGTAGGGGAAGGACGAGCCATAGTGATGTCCTAACTAGGAAAACCAGACCAAGTTACAACTTAACCACTATAGATAATTAAATTGTTATTTATTAATATTATTGACTTTTAATTGACCTGGTTGTACCAAACTAGCCCGGACTGGACTCGAACTGAGCACAAGCCCATGTGAGCATGTAGTGAGACCAATACGGCCGTATTGACATATTTTGATAAGTGCAAATACTTTTTACTTATTTTGGGTTTAGCTGATAAATTCCTCAAAACTGATTATATGAATTATTGTGTTAATATTTAATGGTGATTGGATTATTGCTAGGTTTTGTATTTAGAATTTTCTGAATATCTATTTATGGATATACATGTATATTATTTGTTATCATATATGTGTATACGTACATGTATATATAAATATATATAAAGTATGTGAATATATATAAAGTATGTGTATATGTTATCATATATGTGTATACGTACATGTATATATAAATATAGATAAAGTATGTGTATATGTTACGTATATATATATGTGTGTGTGTGTATATATATATATATATATATATATATATATATATATATATATATATATATATATATTATATATATATATAAAATATATATATATATATATATATAAATATATATATATATATATATATATATATATATATATATATATATATATATATATATATATATATATATATATATATAATATGTGTATATGTTACGTATATATAAATATGCGTATATGTGTATGTATATAGGAATATATATAGAAGTATATATGTATTTGGGTGTGTGTATAATATATATATATATATATATATATATATATATATATATATATATATATATATATATATATATATATAATATATATATATATATATATATATATATATATATATGTATGTATGTATGTATGTATATATTTTAGACTAAAAGAAATAGACAGAGAAAAGGAAATATATATATATATATATATATATATATATATATATGTATGTATGTATATATATATATATAAATATATATATATATATATATATATATATATATATATATATATATATATATATATATATATGTATATATTTTAGACTAAAAGAAATAGACAGAGAACAGGAAAAAAGAGGACCAAAACCAACTAAATAATCCCAGTCAGCCCAAATACAACAGCCCGGCCTAATCCCTCCTTAACCCATGCAAATTCCCAACCCAGCCGAACTAATGTATTAGCAAACCCCACAGCCAATGGGCCACAGCCGAGAAACCAGCCCACATCAGCTAAAGCCCCCCCCCCCAACTGTAGCAAACCCGAGCTCTTTTGTTCCCATGTATATATTTATACACATGCACGCACATACGAGGGGTCGACATAAACCCTAAAACTAACCCGTGCAAACACCCATGCCGACTCCCACGAAGTTGGCACACCCCAGTCACCTTCGCGGGCCGCCCTGGACCACCGTCGGCCGGCAGACGCACGACCGAGCGCCTGAACGCACACGCACAGGGGCGAGCAGCAGCAGGATACAACCGTAACAACCCAACTTCAACGTAAGTTTTCTCCCACCCCCGTTTGATTGTTTTTCGAATTACAAGATCCTGCACAAAGACGATATATAGGACTATAACCTCCTGTAAATAGATTTCGTTATCACGCATTAGGTTGATCAAGAATCACCACGAAAGTCGAAGAAAAATCTGTCCGGAGACAGGACACAACCAACCCCAATATCCTGTTTTGGAAGAGGAAAATCTAACAGAATAATAAGTATTTTCGAAATCTACTTAAACACATTTATAGTCTATATAACCGAGATTAAAACCCAAGAATTGGTTGCATACATTCTGTAGTTAACTACGGATTAAAACAGTCCCGAAGATCACGAAAAACAAGTCTTTAAAACAGTAGAAAACTTGAAAAACCATCCGATACGACGTACGTCCCGCCAATCCGGGAGACGTGGTCATGCACCGTAAGCATCGAAAGGTGCGTAACAGATTCATGGTCGTGTGGGCTTTGACAGAATTCAAATTGGTCGCGTGTGTGCGACGAATTTGATACGTATCCGTCAAAATTTGCAGTATCGGTCACTTTGCAAATTTTTTAATTACTTTGTGCACGCTCGTCAGATCGAGACAAAACTTATGCCAACAGGATCGTATTATTTTTCTGGTCCTGCATGCCAAGTTTGGTCCGATTTTGAGACAGTTGATCGGATCGCCATTTTGCGGGCCCCACGGTCCGATTCAACGGACGATTTTATGCACGGCCCATCAAAATCCAAAATTGGACATACCGTTGGGTTCGTATCATCAAAACGAATCTGTAGACATGTAGTTTGACGACTTTAGAGATCATTGACTCTGGCACAATTTTCGGTGCAAAATGGGTCCAACGACGGATATCGTTTTTGTCCGAAATTACCGTTTTCCTCCTGTGTCCAGAATTGGACTTAAGGATATGCAACCCTAGATAATTTGACTATTTTGAGAACATTGGTAATGTTTATTTCAGCTTTCGGAGACAGTTGTGATGACTTGGACTTTCTGACTTGTTGATTGGCGATACATTGTTGGTTCTCCGTGCAACCCCCAGGCAAGTATACCTTGTCAAACATATACAGTATTTACATAGTTTTCTCTTTCCTTATTGTAGTCTTTTTTATATTGTCACATGATTCCATATTTTGATTGATTCGTCCTTGATTGCTTTACTTGTTCTAGATTACGTGCACGTATAGGATATTCGATATTGTTTGATTATTGGTCTCTTCGTGTTATCTTGTCATGTGATTGAGTTGTCAGTTTCTATATCTTTCCTTGACTTGACCATTCTTGACTGGGAGTATCTTGTATTGTACTACAGTTGAGACATACTATAGATTGTGAGTATCTTACATTGTACTACGACCTATAGCCGATTCTTCTACCTTGATATCACTTGATTGACTTGACTTGAGACATGCCATAGATTGGGAGTATTTTACATTGTACTACGACCTATAGCATATATTGATGGATTGATTGACTTGACTTGCGACACTATAAATTGGGAGTATCTTGCATTGTACTACGATTTATAGGAGTCTACTTGACTTTGTATCCTTTAGGAGGGGAGATCGATACTAGAATTGGCTAATCTTGACTAGGAGTATCTTGTATTGTATTACAGTCAAAATCTACTATAGATTGGGAGTATCTTGCATTGTACTACAAGCTATAAAGGTTAATCGATTGATTGGTAGCCAAGTCTAGTATAACATTTCCACACGACTCGTCGTCCTTAGATGTTCTTTTTGCAGTGTTCTTATCCTCCACACATGTTATTTACTGTCATATTAGTAGGCATGTTTTATGTATTTTGCTAGTCCTCTGAGGACCTGATGATCTCTTCAGGTTTAGCGATTGTATGGAGTTAGTTAGCAGAGCGGGATGGTAAAGGATTGCAATGCATGATACAGGTATTTGCTTGTGATATTTCTTTATTATCCTCTCGTGCTTTATTTTCAGTACCATGATTTTTTCTGCTTATTTTATAGACTCATATTATTCTTGGAGTCTAATCAGACTTATATGCTAGTGGGCTGCAGACCACGACCCATAATTGTTAATTCTTGTTTTATTTGATTCTTGTTGATTGAGATATAGTTTAGATTAGATATGATACCCATGACCTTGACAGCTTATACGTACTCGAGTCAGGCTGGAGTCCGCTCGATACGTAGCTGGCTTGCTCATGAGCTCGCGTCCGAAAACCGGGTACGGGTCGTGACAAGTTTTTGTGGTGGCCCATGCAGGTCAGAGCATATCGTATCGGTTACGTAACTGTACTGGTACGAGCCTGCGACAATGACTAAACCTTAGAAATCTCAATCCACTCTGCTTTGAAAATTCTTCTAGAAATTTATCTACGTCCTTGAAAACTCCATATTTGCTCTCGAATATACTTCCTTACTTCCGGTGCCATTGATTCTCGTCCCTTTTATTTCGGGGTGACGAATGATCGTGCTGTCTAGAATCCATTAGAAATCCTTAAATTATTGTATATATTGCTTGACTATTGAATATTGGTTGTTTATAGATATGAGGATTATAGTTGACATATTCCTAGATATCTGCTGGTAGAATTATTAGTCACAGGTTAGAAGATTATAAGATTTTACTACCTGTGTTCCAAGGGAGTAGTTTGACCTAAGGTGGGTAGAAGTCCTAGAGATTTTGAAAATACCAAATGACTAGAGAAGGCCATAAAATATTTTTGAGAAATTAAGTTTGAGGAGATTAAGATAATAGTAGACCTTGATTTTAAGACATAATCATGAATTAGAATTTCGAGGACGAAATTATTTTTAAGGTAGGTAGATTTGTAACTTCTCTTCCCGTAAAATTTTTGAAATATTTTTATTATTTATTTTGATTTAAATGGTGATTTTTTTAAATTTGTTTTTATAAATAATTATTAGTTAATTATTACGGTAGATGATTTTAGTCATGGTTAGGAATTAGAGTACACGGCGACTAGGAATCGTGGCACGGATAGTGTAGTGGCGTGCTTTAATTAGTATTTAGCCATGGTAGGGGAAGGCCGAGCCAGATGTCCTAACTAGGAAAACCAGGCTAAGTTACGACTTAACCACTATAGATAATTAAATTGTTATTTATTAATATTAATGACTTTTAATTGACCTGGTTGTACCAAACCAGCCCGGATTGGACTCGAACTGAGCACAAGCCCATGTGAGCATGTAGTGAGACCAATACGGCCATATTGACATATTTTGATAAGTGCAAGTACTTTTTACTTATTTTGGGTTTAGCTGATAAATTCTTCAAAACTGATTATATGAATTATTGTATTAATATTTAATGGTGATCGAATTATTGCTAGGTTTTGTATTTAGAATTTTCTGAATATCTATTTATGGATATACATGTATATTATTTGTTATCATATATGTGTATACGTACATGTATATATAAATATATATAAAATATATATATATATAAAAAAAAAAATATAAAATATATATATATATATATATATATATATATATATATATATATATATATATATATATATATATATATATATATTATATATATTATATATATATAATATGTGTATATGTTACGTATATTATATATATATATATATATATATATATATATATATATATATATATATATATATATATATATATATATATAAATATATATTTTTTTTTTTTTTTTTTTTTTATAAATATATATATATATATATATATATATATATATATATATATATATATATATATATGTATGTATGTATACGTTACGTATACATAAATATGTGTATATATATATATATATATATATATATATATATATATATATATATATATATATATATATATATATAAATATATATATATATATATATATATATATATATATATATAGTATATATGTATTATATATATATATATATATATATATATATATATATATATATATATATATATATATTAGACTAAAATAAATAGACAGAGAAAAGGAAAAAGGAGGACCAAAACCAACTAAATAATCCCAGTTAGCCCAACTACAACAGCCTGGCCTAATCCCTCCTTAACCCATGCAAATTCCTAACCCAGCCGAACTAATGTATTAGCAAACCCCACAGCCAATGGGCCACAGCCGAGCAACCAGCCCACATCAGCTAAAGCCCCCCCCAACTGTAGCAAACCCGAGCTCCTTTGTTCCCCTGTGTATATTTATATACACGCACGCACATACGAGGGGTCGACATAAACCCTAAAACTGACCCGTGCAAACACCCATGACGACTCCAACAAAGCTGGCGCACCCCCAGTCACCTCCGCGCACCGCACTGGACCACCGTCAGCCGGCAGACGCGCGGCCGAGCGCCAGAATGCACACGCGTAGGGGCGAGCAGCAGCAGGATGCAACCGCAACAACCCAACTTCAATGTAAGTTTTCTCCCACCCCGTTTGATTGTTTTTCGAATTACAAGATCCTGCACGAAGACGATATTTAGGACTATAACCTCCTTCAAATAGATTTCGTTATCACGCGTTAGGTTGATCAAGAAACGCCACGAAAGTCGAAGAAAAATCTGTCCGGAGACAGGACACAACCAACCCCAATATCCTGTTTTGGAAGAGGAAAATCTAACAGAATAATAAGTATTTTCGAAATCTACTTGAACACATTTATAGTCTATATAACCGAGATTAAAACCCAAGAATTAGTTGAACACATTTTGTAGTTAATTACGAATTAAAACAGTCCCGAAGATCACGAAAAACAAGTCTTGAAAACAGTAGAAAACTTACAAAACCATCTGATACGACGTGCGTCCCGCCAAACCGGGCGACGTGGTCGCGCACCATAAGCATCAAAAGGTACATAACAGATTCATGGTCGTGTGGGCTTTAACGGAATTCAAATTGGTCGCGTGTGCACGACGAATTTGATGCGTATCCGTCGAAATTTATCGTATCGGACACTTTACAAATTTTCTAATTACTTCGTGCACGCTCGTCAGATCGAGATGAAACTTACGCCAACAGAACCGTATCATTTTTCTAGTCCTGCATGCCAAGTTTGGTACGATTCTGAGACAGTTGATTGGATCGCCATTTTGCGGGCCCCACGGTCCGATTTAATAGGCGATTTTATGCACGGCCCACCGGAATCCAAAATTGAACATACCGTTGGGTTCATGTCATCAAAACGAATTCCTAGACATGTAGTTTGATGACTTTAGAGACCATTGACTCTGGCATGATTTTTGGTACAAAGCGGGTCCAACTGCGGACATCGTTTTTGCCCAAAATTACCGTTTTGCCCCTGTATCCAGAATTGGACTTAAGGACAAGCAATCCTAGCTAATTTGACTATTTTGATAACATTGGTATTATTTACTTCAGCTTTCGGCGGCAGTTGTGATGACTTGGACTTTCTGACTTGTTGATTGGCGATACATTGTTGGTTCTCCGTGCAATCCCCAGGCAAGTATACCTTGCCGAACATATACATTATTTACATGGTTTTCTCTTTTCTTATTTTAGTCTTTTTATATTGTCACATGATTCCATTATTGTGATTGATTCGTCCTTGATTGCTTTACTTGTTCTAGATTACGTGCACGTATAGGATATTCGACATTGTTTGATTATTGGTCTCTTCGTGTTATCATGTCACGTGATTGAGTTATCAGTTTCTATATTTGTCCTTGACTTGACCATTCTTGACTGGAGTATCTTGTATTGTACTACATGTTTGCCATTGATTATAAAAGAACAGAACAGTTTTATGGGAGGACTGGACTTTTACTTCACAATACAAACTCGCTCATACAAAGAAAGCCTAGGAATGAAAACCTAGGTACAGCAATCTAAGTACAATTGTTTAGTTTTGATTTTAGGGGGTGACAATAGAGGCTCGAAAAAGCGACGGCATCTCTGCCTTACTCCTTGGACGATCGAATGTAGCCTAGGCTCTGATGAAGAAATGCTCTAGGAGCGTGTGGGAAGACTCTCCTGCCCATGCCTTTTTCTCTCTGTGTGTCTGTTTTTTTTCTCCTGGGATCTTTTTTTATCTCCTCCCCCTCGTTGCAAGGGAATGGAACCTTGCTGTTTATAGGGGTGGGGTGTCATCATTAGGGTTTACAATGATTGCCCTAAAAAAGTCGGCGGCTTGGGGACTTAATTGCCATTTTCCCTGATTCTATTTTGTTGGCAATTAATCTGGACCACTAATCTTGATTGCAACAAATCTGGACAATTAATGCTGATTGTGTAAAATCCGTATGGGCAATTAATGTTGATTGTCATGAATCTTTGGAAGCTCGGATCTCCTGCCACGTGTTTAATCCGCATGATTGCAATAAATCTGCTTTGATTCGGATAATTATGATGATTGCACTAAATCTGGTTGTTGGGATTTGTTGATAAGTCTTGATTGATTTAATGCCACATATCTAACCATCATTACGGGAAAACTGATCTTCTGCCACGTGTCATAACCGCGAGCCACAGCCGCATGAGAGTAGCTTCTTAGGTTTTGAACCGCATGAAGGTGGTAGCCGTATAGGTGTAGCCTCCGAAATTTAAGCCGTATGTGGGTGGTTTCCATTTGAGCCGCATAAGACTAGCCACGTGTCAAGGCTGTATGGGCATGGCCTCTCACTATTTGAGCCGCATGGAGATTATCACCATGATCCGAGCCGCATGAGGACAGCGGCCGCATGGGGTAGCTTCTTAGGATTTAAGCCGCATGACGATGGTCTCCACAATCCAAGCCGCATGAGAGCATCAGCCGCATGAGGGGGGTGGCAGCTGCATAGGAATCTTTGGAGTTGGTGGATCGTGCCAGCTGTATAGAAGATTTTCTTCGTTTTTCGAGGAACATGCCGTCATGTCAGAGTTCATCATTTCAGCTTTAATGTCAGGGTTATCACTTTATGTCAGAGCATTTAATGGGAGCAGTCACTTTATGGCCAGCTATAAAAAGCAAGCTGCATAGGGACACATGATTCTTTTCTGAGCTGCATGAGGCTATTGGAGAGTTTCTGAGCCGCATGAGGCTCCGATAGATTCTTGATCCGCATGAGGCTCCTTCTGTTTTGAGCCGCATGGGCTTCTTCTGTTTTGAGCCGCATGGGCTTTTCTTGTTCTTTTTCATGCTTCTACAAGATCCCCTTCAAAGTTTTTAATTTGAAAAATTGAAATACTTTGAATAAAAAGCATGGCTATATGAGCTCCGCTGGCCGCATAGGATGTTCTGGCTGCATAGACTTCTTGGCCGCATGGCCTGTCTGGCCGCATTGACCCCTAGCCGCATGGGCTCCCTGCCACGCGTGCGTCTCATTAATTGCCCTTAATTCGTTTTAGAGCCATCTTTTGGGGGAATCCCAAGAGTTGGTTCATTAAATATTTGGATTTTATGCCCCGGGTGAATCTCCTTTATGAGAGGGGGCAAAATTCGAGGAGTCAATTTTGTCTGCAGCACACGACCCGAAGCGGTTATCGGTCCACGTGTCTCCCCTTTGGCCTCCTATGAATAAGAGTAATTTAGAGAGAGAAACTCTTTACTCTCTTTCCCAATTTAAGCACTTCTTACCCTAACTGTCGTCCTCTTCTTCTTCTTCTTCGATCAACGATGGCCCCCAAGTCTTCCAAGGCTGCCTCTGCTGCGACGAAGGGCAAGAAAGCAGTTTCCTCGTCGGCCACGGTGCCTGAAGTGCACCCTGACGTCCACCCCACCATTGCTGGTAAGGATGAACTCAGAACTATGGCTACGTTACATATTTTATGTGCGAGCCTTCTTCTTCTTCGCATACTGTGCTGCATGTGTCTCCCGAGCCGTATGGGGGTATACCCTATATTTAAGCTGCATGAGAACGTCTGAGCTGCATAAACGCCTTTTGAACTGAACTGCATGAAGCCCCTCTGAACAGAATCGCATGAGCTCCTAATGGACTGAGCCGCATAGCATTCCATAAATCAGAATCTCATATGAACCCACCTAAACAGAGCCGCATGAGGACTCGTCTAAACCAAGCCGCATGAACTTTGTAAAAAAAACCGAGCCGCATAAATACTCATTTAAATAGAGCCGCATGTACTCTCTAAAAACTGAGCCGCATAAGAACACGTTTAATCAGAGCCGCATGAACTCTAAATGTTTTTTGGCCGTCTCCTGACTTTGTTTCTTTTGTCTCTTTTCAGTAAATCTACCAGTCAATGCTGCAGGAGAACCCCTGGTGGGTCAGGTCCTATTTGCCATAGGAGTTCGGTTTGACCATCTAGTCTAGCAGGTGGTGGAGCAACTACCCCAAAACGAGCCTGAGGAGAGGCTGAATCTTATCAAGAACCAGCCCTTTCGCTTTCTCTGTGCCATGCTGAACTCAGGGCGATTGGAAGGAAAGTAACTGAAGCCGACGTTCTTCTTCGGGGACGTCCTGACTGTGAAGAACTCTCAGGTATTGGATATATCTGAGAATTGGAATTTTATTTCTGCTGGGAGGGCGATCCACATCCCCCAGATGGAGCGTTATTTCCCATTGGCGTGGTTCAATATGTTGCCGGTGGACAGGAAGATGCTGGAATCCTTGACCCCGAGCCGGTCGGGAATGATTGTGGGTAACATCCACTACAATAAGCACATTAGATCAGCGTATGCGGGCAGGGAACCGGTCAGCTGCTACGTAATGGGGCTGGCCCCGGGTACCTTCTTAAATGCACCAAGGTCCCAATTTCTCATTCTCTCAAGCCGACACCTTCCTGAATCAACTTGCTCGGAAAGGGTCTTATCCCGTTGGCCGGCTCTCGCTTTTGAACTGGATACACCCCATCCCTTCGTAGGCCAATTTGACTGGAAGATTTTGCAAGAATATGGGACTTTCCTGCGTGAGGTTTGTCTCTACCACGCCATCCGGGGTGCATGTCACGTACTGCCCATCAACAAGGAGTTGTTCATGGCTCTCTTGGAGATGTACAACCGATGGACGGGGACCTTCTTCGCGCATGGAGGGGAGATTGGTCTCGCTCTTCATGAGATGCACGTAGTTTCTAGGCTTCCCTAGGGCAATGAAGTGTTTGAAGTATATACTCCAACGAACGAACAGTTCGAAGATTTGGAGCAACGATATCCGGGTTTCGTTGCTGTCTACCAGGAGTTACTGTGTCACCACAGTTACTGTCAGCAGACGACCAAGAAGGATGGTATCTCGGAAGGGAACCTTTCGTATACTAGGGCTTGGCTCTCCCACCTTTTTCAGCAAGGTACCTCAGGCCGGGTTACTCCTCGGAATCCTCTGACCCGAGAGCGAGTACATGATCTGGTGTTAACCGCCAAGAGATCGAGGGCCTTGAGCGACACGTTTGGGAGTCAAACTGATTCCTTCGTTATTTTTATCAGGATACCCAGCCACTGTCGGAGAAGGCAATTCTGGCAGGGTTCCTAATGGTATGTCTACGAAATTGCGTAGTCTCAGGAGGAGTTGGTTCCATTGAGAGGATCAGCCGAAATTTTATCCTTCCTGCCGTGAAGCTGGCCTTCGGGGTCAGACTGGCTTTTCTTTCGGCTACGGTGTGCATTATACATTATGGCCTCTGTACTTTTTCGTCCAAGGTTATTGCCCATGACACGGCGACAAACTTTGAACGAATCAAGTTGCCCTACCACTATTTGATGGGGTGGCTATTAATGCACTGCCGGTCTTTGATGAGACCTGGCCCAGAAGATGGTGTAACTGACGACGATGCTTTTATCTTCCAGTACCGCCAGATGTCCTGGGAGTACAACACTATGCCCACCTATCGGAGGGCGCTGGCGAGGGTGGATGGATGTAACTTTTTCGTGTCTGTTCCCTATTTTTTGCTGAGGAGGTGAGGAGTGTACATGTTAACGGTACCGAGCCTCATCTCCTCTTACCCGGGAGGATGCTTCTTTGGTTGCATAACATTCGTCCCTCGCACTTAGTATATCGCAACCGCAATACCGTCTACCTGGAACCTTACTTGCCCAGCCGGTTCTCGCACCAGTTTGGGTACAGCCAGCTGTTCCTAGAGAGTCCCAGCTCTTGCCTGGGTTTTGAAGGCAGCGTTCTGGACGGCATCAGGGCCTGGCATTACTATGACATTGCTCATACCCGTGCTAGTTTCTTGGTCCCTGACGCTGAGATGTAAGGGGAGATTTTGTATTTAGCGGCTCTCTACCACGTCACTGCGAGCAGGTTTTCTATTAACTTTGACCCTCGTAACAGTTTTATTGTTGGTACCGGCTTGGCGGAGAAGCCCCAGGGGTCGAAGACGAGGAAGCAGAGGGCAAACACGATTCTTGTGCCAGACTCGGAGTCCACCACTGCGGATGAAGAGGATGGCGAGCAGGGTGCCGATGACTCTCTCCCTTCTCTAGACGAGGTAGCGGCGGATCAGACGCCCATTGTGTCCGATGAAGTGGTGGCGGATCAGCCGCCTGATGTGCCTGGTCCTTCGCGCAAGATAAGCAGAAGTGAGTCTGCTGCTGGCGGCATGACTTATTCCATAAAACAGGCTGCTATTAGGTTCCGTCGGCTACTTATCAAGGATATTGACGCTGTTTCTGAGGTGACTTGAATTATAACTATCTTCTCCTTTTTTTCCCTGTACTATGGCCTAATCATTTTCCTTTGTTCTTGTAGGCGTCAGAGGAGTCGGATTCTCGAGAACCGGTCGCTGAAGTCGATCCGGCCCTGACCACTTTGGTCAGTGACATGTGTACCACGATCATTTTTGCTGGGGTTCTTCCGGAGGCGACCGACGCCGAGGACTCCCACGTTGCTGAGGACTCAACCCAGGGTGACGGGGGCTCTACTGAACTTGTCCCTGAGACTGTTGAATTTTAGCAGGGTGACGCTGAACCAGTCGTATCCCTTTCCGGGGTGGCTGGGGCAGAAGAACCAACTGAATTCGACTTGGAGGTTGCAGGTGAGGGCACTATGGCAGCTGTGAGCGAACCGCAGCCTCCACACTCCTCCCCTGGTAAGATAAGCCAAATCTTAACTAGTGAGGAGGCCTATCTGCTCTATCATCACATCCTTTGGGTTAGACTGATTGATGGTTGCTCTGGACATACAGGTCTTGTCCCTTCAGTGCCGATGATGGACATTGTTAAGGTAGGCTCTGCCAGAGGAGATCTGGGGGAGGAGAGCGTGCCCCTCCTCTTCTGACTTATATTGAAGGATCTTCCGCTGAATCGAGTTCGGGAGGTCAGGTGGCGGCACAGCCGGGACATGGAGCGATGATCCCTACGTCCTCCTCTACTCAAGTGGCTCCGAGGGTCGACCTTTCTGCCTTGCCGAGTATCCAGGTTCTGCGGGCCGTGGAGGAGGATTTAGACACTATCCATGCGTCTTTCCGCTTAGAATTTGTTTCCTTGGTGGCAGGGGGTGGCGAGTTCTAGCGCGCCTCTTTCGACATTGCCAGCCACATTCCCTTTGACGTCGTCTTCTACGGAAGTTCTGGATGAAGCGTCACAGGACGTGGTTGACAGTTTCTATCGGCACTTGAAGAGAGGTGTCGAGGCTACTGTGGAACGGTGGACCCCTTTCGCTTTGGCCCGACAATGCGCCCAAGGCCAAATTGACATTCTCAAAACCTTTTCCGGTGAAGTGGGGATAGTCGCGCTTCTGGAGCCGAAATTGCTAGAAGCTGATCAGCTGGTGGCCCAGTTTCAGGTGCTGTGGCAAGCTGGTCTGTCTGCTGCGATAGATCAAGAGCGCGGTTTCCTCATAACTGCCGTGAACAAGGTAAGGGCTGTTCGGGATACGGTCAAGCCGGTCATACTGAAGGATCTCTGCGATCTGTCTCAGCTATATGATCTGTTGAGCCAGAAGAGAGAAGATTGTACGGCTCGGGAAGCGACTGCCTCCCGTGGGGTAATTGACACTCGGGAGCAGATCCTCGAGCTTCAGAGGAAGCTGGCTTTTTTGGAGTCTGAACTGGAAGCTGCCTGTACAGAAAAGGGGATGGTTATCCAGGAGGCCGACAAAGTTACTCGAGCTTCTGCTGGTCTGGAGCTCGCTCTGAAGAAGCTTGAGGATGGTTGGCGGGCTCACTGCACTTGGATGATGCGGAGCGGTTGTCTCAGGAGCCGTCTCCTAGAATTATGTATCGCTGAGCCATAGTCGACTCTTTTCCTTTTTTTGTTCATGTTCTTTTCCCTCGTCCCAGAACCTGTAGTACTTTTGGCTTTCAAATAAAAGAGTATGTTTTATTTTACCCTTCATTTGTGTTGCTTATTGCGTTTATGGTATTATGGTGGTGTTTGCCCCGTAGGAGGACTGTTTGTGGACCTGTTACCCTTGGCATACCTGGGTTTTAGGTATGGATAAAAAATTTGATGGGGATACCTAGAATGATTCCACGGTAAGGTGGTTATGGACGTTCCTGGTATCGGAAGAAAGAATGCCATGGAGCAGCTGGGCTCCCGGGGCATGATGAGAAATGAGGGGCATGTACCAGGAAATTTGGTACAACATTTGTGGTCAGCAGAGGACATTTGTGGGCCTATTATCCTTGGCATACTCCGGTTCAGAATACGGATAATAAGACGAGAGAAAACCAACATACTTACTCAGAGGTAATGAGGACGTGGCAAGTATGGGGGTTTTACCGCGGGGTCTCCCTACTCAGAGGTAATGAGGACGTGGCAGGAGTGGACTCAGCGGAGGATATTTGTGGTCAACAGTGGACATTTTTGGGCCTATTATCCTTGGCGTACTCCGGTTTTGGGTACGGATAATAAGTCAAAAGGGAACCAACATACTTACTCAGAGGTGATGAGGACGTGGCAAGCATGAGGGTTTCTTCGATGGAGCCTTCCTACTCAGAGGTAATGAGGACGTGGCAGGAACAGACTCCATGAGGGGGTACATAGAATGACTCAGAGGTAATGAGGACGTAGAAGTTCTATGTAAGGGGGGTGATTTATTTTTGGCGGAAGTGAAACAACTCAGAGGTAACATCGACGTGGTTGTTTTAGGAAATTTGTTGATCTGTTACCCTTTTTTGTGCACTGAAAGTGCGGGTAGTGGATCATGAGGAGGGAGATCTTTTAGGAAGAAAGTTCAGAGGTGTGATCATACATGACTTACTACCTAAAAAACGCAATATAGATTTATCTGGAGTGACCGGAGTGTAAGTTCAGCGATACCTGCGGGTACATAACTCGACAATCTGGAGAATATGGAGTTAGAGTGTAATTTCAGCGATACTAGAGGGTACATAACTCAACAATCTGGGATTTGAAGGATGTTGTTTCAGACATAATACTTCTTCAGGAACTTGCCGTTGATGGGCAACATCAGCAAGTCTCCATTTTGTTTCGCGAGGCGGTAAGCACCGTTGGAGAAGACAGCCTCAATGACAAATGGACCTTCCCACTTTGGCTGGAATTTGTCGGCGGTTTTGTGAGTCATAACCATCGGCCTCCGAACTGCCAGAACGAGATCGCCCACTTGGAATGTTCTGATCTTAACCTTCTTGTTGAAGGCTTCCGAGATGCGTGCTTGGTATAGCTCGATTCGTTGTTGAGCTAGTATGAGCTTTTCATCCAAGGCCTCCAACTATTGTAGCCGGCGACGGTAATTATCGTCCGTCGTCAATCGATAGGTAAGGGCGACGCGGAGCGAGGGGATTTGAGTCTCCAATGGGAGAACTGCCTCACTCCCGTATACCAGGGAGAATGGTGTGTTTCCGGTGGCCGTTCAGACTGTAGTACGGTATGCCCATAAGCACTCACCAAGCTTCTCATTCCAGTCACGTTTGTTGGAAGACACGAACTTCTTGAGCAACTTGATGATGGTTTTGTTGAATGCTTCTGCCAACCCGTTTGTTGCAGGATTGTATGACGTTGAAGAAATATTCTGGATTCGGTGTTTGTCGCAGAACCGATAGAAGGCGTGGCTCGCGAACTGCGGACCATTATCGTGGATGATCCTTCGGGGCAGTCCAAAGTCATAGATGACGTGATGCTTGAGGAAGATGATCATTTTTGAAGTCTTTACTTCTGCAAGTGGAACAACTTCCGCCCATTTGGAGAAGTAATCTGTGATTGCGAGTATGAAGCGATGTCCTCGGGACGAAGGTGGAGTGATTGGACCGATGATGTCCATTTGTAGCTTCCCTCCCCGAAAATTTTAAATTATTTTTTTATTAATATTTATTCGGAAAATTAGAACTTTTGTACGATTTTTAGTGGACCGAATAGAACAGGATCATATGGTGTTCCCCAATACCATACCTACATTTGGTGATCGAAATTCTAGCATTATTGTTATTGATACAATATTTTGGTATATAAATATCTTATTAGGAAACTGTGTTATTAGGAAATTATATAAATGTGTGTATTTATATATAAATGTATATAAATATATGAGTATATGTATATATAAATGTATATAAAAATATGTGTGTATGTGTATATGTATATATATATATATATATATATATATATATATAAAACTTAAGTAAAGAACAAGAGTCTGAATAGATCAGAGTTGACTAGCTCTGGAGAAGAATATTTATATTAAAAATGAGAACGTAGTGTTATGCATAATATTAGTAATAGGGGTGTGAACTATGGCTACAAGATATAATCTAAATAATTATATTGCATTATATAATGTATTAAAAACAAATAGTTAATGTAAGTAAGTAAAATGGATTTTCTGATAATATTGTATACATATATAGTAATACAAAGTTAACATAGTAAGAAACATAATTGATACTATAAATAGATAATTATGCTTATAAGTAAGAAAAGAAAAAGAAAAAGAAATTAAATAAAACCTCCAAATCCAGCCAAGGTGGATCCCGGCCCAAGCCAGGCCAGCACCCAGTGCTAAGCCGAGCGGGCACCCCCCCAACGCCCAGACCGCTCGAATATCTCGCGAGTCTTTAGCTCGAAAACGTAAAACCCTAAAAGAACTCGACACACCGTCGTCCCTGCCACATGGGCACACCACCCCGCGCGCGCGCGCGCCTCTGGCAGCCACCGCCGGCCGGCCAAACCGTACGAAGCAGAACCGAGAACAACGACAGCAGCCAGTGCGAGGCCTACTTCGCGAGGAAACCACAACCTCCATCCCCGTCCATTTCACGAACGAATTCTTCAGGTACGAAGCTGACCTATAGCCCTTCAATCCCCTTCAAATAGATTGGTATAATTCGCGGTGTGCGCGTCGCAAATCGATTCCCAAAATCGAGAAAAATCTCGAATTCTGGATTATAGAAACTGTTCTGAAACCCAAAGTTGGCGGTAGATTTATGACCAGGATATTGTGAAACTTGGAAAACCGCTTGAACAGCATTGTAGACAACATAACCGAGTATGAGACCCTACTTTTAGTTTATTTTCTAGTTGATTTTATTCTGTTTAAAACCAATTTGAAAATCAAGAAAAAACTGATAAAAACTATTTTGAAAACTTGGAAAACCATCCACACGACGTGCGTCCCGCCATTCCGGGCGATGTGGTCGCGAACCAAAAGCGTCGAAAGGTGCGTAACGGCTTCGTGGTTGTGTGGGCTTTGACGGAATTCAAATTGGTCGCGTGTGCGCGACGAATTTGATGCGTATCCGTCAAAATTCATGTAACGCCCCAGTCCCAAAATACGTAGGACTAGAACGCCATCATGCCAGCTGTATACATACGAAGTATATGGACCCTCGTATATATACATAAGCTGTAAATGCAGTAACCAAGGTACTAAATCTCATCCACAAAGATAAATATGATATAAAAGTGACTTTGAATTTGTCATGTACACAATAGTTGGGCGGAGACAAAGTCTACTACCAACCAAATTAAATATAAAAATACACAAGGAAAGAATTTAGCAAGCGAGAGCAATGGCGAGTCCAAGAGCAATCACCAAGAAGGAATGAATGGCCTTAGCTAGTGCACCTGCAAGAAATCACGGAACACACACCTGGCGAGATAACCAGGTCCTCAGAGGGACGTAACAAGATACATCAACATGCCACAAAATACTGAATATAAAACATGCCATAATCAAAGAAAGTGACAAGACATAAATAGGGTAAACTAACCAACTAAAGTGAACATGCAGTGAGAACAAACCTTTCGTCGCATGAGCCCTGGCTGTAATGGGATCTAGTATAGTCCCCACTTGGGCACCAGTGACCGAGAGCATGACGTTGAAAAACGACAGTGGCCAACCTGAGAGGCACATACCCGTATCTCCAGCGGAGCTACCGGGTTATAGGGAAGTGCAATAGAAGTCCATACGATAAGGAAATGTTCTCCCCACCTAATGCACCTATCATGTCGCATCCACGACCATGTAATACTACTAACCGTCAAGTCTTCTAACACTCAACTATTTGACAGTTAGACCTAACGTACGTCCTGCACGTATCAGTGATCAGCCAACACGCAAGTCCGTAACTATATGCTACTCATACTCACACATCTCGTGGCACAACAGTGTCAAGGTTTATGTAATGCACTAAACTAGAGGTGGTCCCTTAACTCTAGGTCTATATGCAACCAAAGGATAAATAACAAGGTACAATAAATATCACTGAGCAGGCAGTAATCAAGAACTAGAAATAAATGAACAGTGATATAATAAAAATGCAACTAATTTATAAACAGTAAATTTGTGGCAAGGTATCTTGCCTGGTGTGTCGCCTGGTATGGTGCGGTGTTCTCTGACATGTCTCAATAGTCCAATAGCCATGGTCGACGTTCAAGAGTCCAAAATTTACAAGGGAATAGGAACGATGATCAGTTATGAACAAGATAAGATAAGTGAGGGAATTATGCAAAGAATTACATATATTATTTTTTTTTGGAAAATACGTATAACCTGAAACCATATTAGGAAAGAAAATTTTGGCACTATTTGAAAATAATCGATTTAGGCTAAAATTATAAATTTATCAAAATAGGATTTCTAGTCTGTATTTTAATAGTAAAAATACTTTAGATAATTATTTAAAATACTAGAAATCTTTTATAATCTTGAACTATCCCTTGAAATTAGCAAAAATAATATAATAACCTATTTTTGATGATCCCCACCATAATACATATATATAAAAAAACACTATTATTATTAATAAATACTAATACTCATATCCTAACAATAATAAATAATTTTACAATAATTAGAATAATAATAATAATAATAAGAATAAGCATAAATGAAAATAATAAAATTAAAAATGATAATGCTAATAATAATAATGATAATAAGGATAATAATAATCATACTTATGGTAATAATAATAGTAATAATAATTATTAACTTACTAAATATTTGCACTGTTACTGTTTCCCCATATTTGTTTCAGTGAAAGGAGAGAGAAAACGAAGGTTTGGGAAAAGTTTACCAGCGGGCTTGGCCGGTTGGCCGGCGGCAGGCGCGACGGAGACAGGGGCTCACGACGAGGCGGGTGAACCGACTGCGACGAGAGTTTTCGGCGCCGGAGTTCGAGACAGGGGCGACGGCGGATCTCGACACGGCGGGATGCCGGAGGAGGCGCGCCGGATCTGACGAGGCGGCGAGGTCGTCTCGTGAAGGTGGCGGAAATCAGATGAAGAGAGGGGCGGTCGCACGCTTGGGCGGAGCGGCGCTGGTGGGGGGCGCGCGCTCTACAGCGGCGGACGGCAAGGTCCGGAGGGATGGAGCACGGGAGGCGGCCTTCCGGGGTGGCCTTGCGTGCTGGGCGCACACGGCGGGCGGATCCTGCGACGGCGTCGGGTTCGGAGAAAAGTCAGGAAGGATGGGGGTTTGCTGGAGGCGGACCGGCCACGCGCGGGTGCGGCTGAGGCGAGAGGGGGCGGTGGCGGCGCTGTCCGAGGGTTTACGGAAAGGGTCAGCGGTGGCTTGAGAAGTCGGCGGAGCTGAAGGAGTGGCGGCGGCCGGGACTTCGAGGCGGAGCGGCGGTACCGACCGCTGTCGTAGCCGAGGTCGCAATTGGTGGTGGCTCGTCGATCGACAGGTTTGGATTTCTCCTTTCCTTTCTTCTTTCCATATGCTGGTGGGTGGTGGTGATGACGACGAAGGTGATGGTGGTGCTGTGACGGACGTCGGTGGTGTCTGGGTGTTGGTGGAGGCTGTCGGGTCGGCCACGGTGGTGGTGACGATTGTTAGTCTATTTGCAAACAATCGATGGAAAAACTCAGTTGCAATCCCTAAGAAGAGATGCAAAGAATGCAGTTGCAATCCCTAAAAAAGAGATGCAAATAATGCAGTTGCAATCCCTAAAAAAGAGATGCAAATAATGCTGATTGCGTAGCCTAAACGATTAAAAAATCGAATCGCGTTTGCAATAGCGATTTCTCGAAGGCAACAAGAGATGATCAACAACAGTTGAGTCTCAGATTCTCGAAGGCAACAGAAAGAGGAAGGAAGAAGAAGAGCGGATCTCGCTGGGGTGTTGAACACCGGCGCTCAAAGCTATACCCGCAGTACGGATAAGCTCCCAGGAACCAGCAAGTTCAGGAGAACTTCTGGAACGCTCGTAAGTCAATATTTGAGACTTGAACGGGCTTCCTGGACTTAACAGACTCCCTCAACTCTCTTTTTGGTGCATCTTTTAAAGGAGGCCAAGGGGCTCTATTTATAGAGTGGAGTTGAGACTTCACCTCTTCTCCTATCCGATGTGGGACTAAAATACCAATACTCAAAAATAGAGTTTGATATTTTAGATCATCCCACAATCAGCATAGAAGTGTGCCAGTCCACGCCTATCCCCCGAACACTCCCGTGCATGCACGAGACATCCTAGAGTCCGTGTCCGAGTCCGAGTCCGCACAACAAAAATTAACTTTCATCCTTGTTGGATTTAATCCTTTTTCCTTCTAGAAAAATACTTCCACATGGCACAAGCTTGTGTCCCACTACACCTCATGTGCACACCTCAACACAAGCAATGCATTATATTGAGATACTCACCATTTGGTGTAGCCGATGTGGGACTATCTTTTCTAGTCCAAAGGCAAAAAACACCAACAATCCCCCACATATCTCAATATATGGGTTGAGCGTTCCCCACAGTGATTGTCCATCATGCATTAGGAGAGATGTCGCTACGACTTGAATCTTCCCGCATAGGTTAAATAACAGCATGATACAAGAATGGACTAAGCCTTGAATTCTGCACCATAACTGCAATTCTTCCTACTCACATAATGACATCAACTGTGCTTCTGGCTGCACATTGAAGGCCTTGTGCCAGCCTGATTTCAGTGTATAATTTTGGGCGTCTACAAGCTTACCCTCAAGAGACGGCCTGATATCTCTTTCCATACACTATAGGTGAGTTCTTTATAAAGAGTCATGGCATGAAGCATTGCGCTTCTTTGCGGTGCTACGCCGCTATGACATGGCTTAAAGCCGAGGCTTTACCCCACCTGGGTACCTCATCGTAGTGTCATACTACTGTAGCATGAGGTCACAAGCCCCTTTGTAGTGCCAAACTACCCAGCATGAAGCCTTGCGCTTCCGTGCGGTGTTACGCCACTATGACATGGCTTGCGAAGCCGAGGCTTTACCCTACCTGGTACCTCTTCGTGGTGTCATGCCACTGTAACATGAGGACATCGTCCTCTTTGTAGTGCTGTCTACCTCTCTTTATTACGATTATCATACAGCATTAGGCTACCTGCCTATTTGCGGTGCTACTCCGCTGTGACTTAGCTTGCAAAGCTGAGGCATTATTCCTACCTGGGAACCTCATGGTGGAGTCACCCCACTGTAGCATGGAGTTTCACTCCTTGTAGTACTGCTCTACCGTGCTTCCTGTAAAGCACACCAGGCATTCACTCTGCCTGAGAACTCATTAAGGCGTTTAAGCCAACCTTCCCACAGGATCCGTTTTCCGCAGAAAACAATAGTAGACAACAGTGGTTGTAGGTCCGTAACCTCTCCATGTCTCATAGGACAAGTACCCACCGTTCCTGATATTCTTCTGGTTAATAGTCCTCCCTTGAACCAAAAGCTAGATGCCTAGTAGATTTCTCTTTGAACTAATAGCATAAAACTTTATGGTAGGAATGTAATAACACAATATCAGAATGCCTTCAAGCCCATTTTACAAGCTGTGTCATCGACCAGCTGGCGCTTGAGGCCCTTGGTGAACGGATCCGCCAGGTTCTCCTAACTCCGAACATCAATCACTGCAATGACGCCCCTTTTGATGAGATCGTTCACTGCTCTGTGCTTCAACCGCACAGTCCTCTTCTTCCCGTTGAAGAGTTTATTTGATGCCACTGCTGCTGCCGCCTGGTTGTCACAGTATATCGGTATTGCCGGTATCTGAGCCCCAACCACCGGAAGATCATACATGAGCTCCCGAAGCCACTCTGCTTCATCTGCAGCAGCATCCAATGCAAAGAATTCAGATTCCATGGAGGAGCGAGATAACATAGTCTGCTTCTTCGACTTCCACGATATAGCAGCTCCGCCCATGGCGAATACGAATCCACCTGTGGAATACTCGCTCTCCATATCTGAACACCAGCTAGCATCACTGAAGCCTTCCACTACTAACGGATCTCCGCTGTAGAAAAGTGCATATGTCTGAGTTTTCTTGAGATATCTCATAACACGCTTCACAGCTTTCCAGTGCTCAACGCCTGGATTGCTAGTGAACCGACTCAGCATTCCCACTGCAAAAGCTATGTCAGGCCTTATGGCAGTAGTAGCGTACATCAAGCTTCCGATGATGCTAGCGTACTCCAACTGCCTGACGCTTTCCTTCAAATCTGGCTCCAGCTTCTGATCACTCCGGTAAGGTGTATCAATAAAAGGAAGATCTTGATACCCGTAGCGAGTGAGCATTTTCTCAATATAATGAGATTGTGACAGCGCTATTCCAGTGCTTGTCCGGATGATCTTGAGCCCCAAGATTACGTCGGCATCCCCCAAGTCCTTCATACTGAACTTGGTCGAGAGGAATTTCTTTGTCTCTGTGACGCAGCTTAAATCCGTACCTAGGATTAGCATGTCGTCCACGTAAAGACAAACGATTACTCCTCTTCCGTCAGCAAACTTCGTATAGACACACTTGTCTGTTTCACTGACCCTGTAGCCATTTGACCTTATCACCATGTCAAACTTCTCATGCCACATTTTGGGAGCTTGCTTCAAACCATACAGAGACTTCATCAACTTGCAGACTTTGTCTTCCAGACCTCTGACGACAAAACCTTCTGGTTGTTGCATGTAGATCTTTTCGGTCAGCTCGCCATTAAGGAATGCCGTTTTCACATCCATCTGATGTATCACCAGCTTGTGTATTGCTGCTAAAGCAATTAACAATCTGATTATTGTCATCCGAACTACTGGAGCATAAGTGTCAAAGTAGTCGATCCCCTGCTTCTGAGCAAACCCCTTGGCCACTAGCCTGGCCTTGAACTTGTCAATGGTTCCATCTGCTTTCATCTTCTTCTTGAAGATCCATTTGCATCCGATGGGTCTTGCTCCTTCTGGTAGGTCGACCAATACCCATGTGTTATTGGAGGTGATTGAGTCAATCTCGTTGTCAATCGCCTCCTTCCAGAATATAGCATCTCTGGTCTTCATCGCCTCATCATAGGTAAGCGGATCTGCTTCCACATGATAGGTGACGAAGTCATCTCCGAAGTCTTTCGGCCTCCTCGCTCGCTTAGTTGACGGCTCAGCGAGTTCTGGTTCAGCTGGTGTCTCCTCGACAACAACTCCATCTTGGACTACTGGTTCGATAAAGATCTCTGTCTGCTCCGCACCCTCATTATTCTCCGGAATGTCCGCGAGAACAATGTTCTTGTGTCTTGCAAACTTTTCTTCAAAATATTCAGTATCGCGAGATTCGATGATATGATTTGACTCGATATCAAGGAATCTCCGAGCATCACTCTTCTCGGCATACCCCAGGAAGATCGCCTTAGTAGTCCTTGTCCCCAGCTTCTGAATCTTTAGATCCGGGAGCTTCACATAAGCCAGGCACCCCCACACTCGAATGACATTCAGGTTGGGTCTGACTTTGAACCAGAGTTCATGAGGAGTTATGTCGAAAGTTGCATACGGCACTCTGTTCAGAATGAAAGTGGCCGTTAATGCAGCTTCTCCCCAATAGCACTTTGGGAGACCCGCAGTCAACAACATAGAATTCATCATCTCTGTCAACGTTCTGTTCTTCCTTTCTGCTACTCCGTTGGATTGTGGAGAATACGGAGCCGTCGTCTCGTTGATGATTCCATGTTCTTTGCAGAATGATGAGAATTCATGAGACCTATATTCCCCACCTCGATCACTCCTCAGCCTCTTGAGTTGTTGTCCAGTTTGCCGTTCAGCCTCGGCCCTGAACTCCTTGAACTTCTCGAATGCTTCGTCTTTAGATTTGAGTAAATAGGCGAAGGCATACTTGGAGAAGTCATCGATGAAAGTAATGAAATACTTCATCCCGGCCTTTGTAGAGAATTGTTTGAAGTCACAGATATCTGAGTGAACCAACTCCAGAAGATCTGTGCTTCGATGGACCCTGTGGAAGGGTTTCCTAGTGATCTTCGTCTGAGCACATATCTCACATTTCTCTACCTTACCCCCACACTTGGAGATAAGTCCTAGACTAGACATTTTGTTTATTCGCTTACAATGAACATGTCCTAGTCTATTATGCCACAACTCAAGAGAGTAATTCAAACTAGTGATAGCATTGACATTATTATGCTGGGTTACAACAAGCTGAATTTTGTACATTCCTTCAGTCTGAAAAGCTTTCCCGAAGAAAGTACCCTTCTTGGACATCACCATTTGGCCAGCATTGATGTCCATCCTCAAGCCTGCGTTGCAGATCAGGCTCCTAGAGATCAGGTTCTTTGCGATTGCAGGAACATGCTTCACACCTTGAAGCGTCAGAATGTTCCCCGATGTAAGCTTCAGCTCCACCGTCCCGATCCCCAGTACTTCAGCTTGTGCCTGGTTCGCCATCATGACTTTCTCGGAAGTAGGCTCATAGGAGATGAACCAGTCCTTGTCTGAACAGACATGACATGTCGCGCCAGTGTCTATCCACCAGTCCAAGTCTGCCCCCACAGTTGCAACCTGTGCTATCATGGCAACCTGATTAGTAACCAAAGAAACCTTGTTAGGCTCACCTTGCTCTTTGGGCTTGGACTTGCATTCACTTTTATAGTGACCCTTCTTGCCACAGTTGAAGCAAGTCACATGGGACTTGGACTTCTGTTGCTTGAATCCTGGACCCTTCACTTTCAGATTCGAGAAGTCCTTCTTCTTGTGGTGAGAAGCCGCCTGCTTCCCTTTGTTCTCTCTGGTGGCTTGAACCAGATTCGCCGTTGCTAGTTGCTTGGACAGGGTGTCCAACTTCTGTTGAGAGCGCATCTCGTCCTCAACATGAATCTCGCTGAGGAGATTATCCAGGCTAATCTCCATCTTCTTCCTATGCATCCTTGCATAGATGTTGCTCCATCCTGGAGGAAGTTTTGCCACGATCCCTCCAACGACGAACTTGTCGACGAGGGGCATGCTATCGTCCTCCAGTTTCTGGCGCAGCTTCAGGAACTCTTTCACTTGGGGCAGCATGGTCTTCTCGTCTTCAAAGACCCATTTGTGGTATTTTTCAACCATGAACATCTTCGACCGGGCCTCGTCGTCGTCATACAGCTTCCCCACGGACTCCCAGATCTCTTTGGCAGAAGTCCTCTTTGTGTAGGACTCGGCCAGAGAGTCTTCCATGGAATTCAGAATCAGCAGCCTGCATATGCTGTTATCCTTTTTCCACTTCGTCTGCTTGCTCGTAGCAGCGGCCAGAACAGCAGCAGATCCTGTTGCTGGAACGATTGGTTCTTCCTCATCCAACACGTGATCAACATCCACGAGTTGAAGGTTCAGAGTCACCTTTCGCTTCCAGATCTGGAAGTGTTCGCCGTCGAATTTCTCCAACTTGTTAAAGCCGGTATCGACAAGCGAAGCACGAGTGTTTTCCATCGAATCGTATAGCTTTGAGATTGTTAGTCTATTTGCAAACAATCGATGGAAAAACTCAGTTGCAATCCCTAAGAAGAGATGCAAAGAATGCAGTTGCAATCCCTAAAAAAGAGATGCAAATAATGCAGTTGCAATCCCTAAAAAAGAGATGCAAATAATGCTGATTGCGTAGCCTAAACGATTAAAAAATCGAATCGCGTTTGCAATAGCGGTTTCTCGAAGGCAACAAGAGATGATCAACAACAGTTGAGTCTCAGATTCTCGAAGGCAACAGAAAGAGGAAGGAAGAAGAAGAGCGGATCTCGCTGGGGTGTTGAACACCGGCGCTCAAAGCTATACCCGCAGTACGGATAAGCTCCCAGGAACCAGCAAGTTCAGGAGAACTTCTGGAACGCTCGTAAGTCAATATTTGAGACTTGAACGGGCTTCCTGGACTTAACAGACTCCCTCAACTCTCTTTTTGGTGCATCTTTCAAAGGAGGCCAAGGGGCTCTATTTATAGAGTGGAGTTGGGACTTCACCTCTTCTCCTATCCGATGTGGGACTAAAATACCAATACTCAAAAATAGAGTTTGATATTTTAGATCATCCCACAATCAGCATAGAAGTGTGCCAGTCCACGCCTACCCCCGAACACTCCCGTGCATGCACGAGACATCCTAGAGTCCGTGTCCGAGTCCGAGTCCGCACAACAAAAATTAACTTTCATCCTTGTTGGATTTAATCCTTTTTTCTTCTAGAAAAATACTTCCACATGGCACAAGCTTGTGTCCCACTACACCTCATGTGCACACCTCAACACAAGCAATGCATTATATTGAGATACTCACCATTTGGTGTAGCCGATGTGGGACTATCTTTTCTAGTCCAAAGGCAAAAACACCAACCGATGGGCGTGGGGTGGCCAGCAGGTGATCGGGGACGGTGGTTGTGTGGGGTTGCCAATGGTGGTGTTGGTGGCTGTCGTTGGCCACGGTAACAGTTGTCCGGTGTACGGGGGAGGGGACGAGGAGAGCAGGGGTGTGGTGTTGTGGTCGGAGGGTGTTTGCCATGGGTTCGTGGTGATGACGACGAAGGTGGTGGTGGTGCTGTGATGGACGTCGGGGATGATGAGGGTGGGATGTGTCGTGTCGGGGTTGTGTCCCGACACGAGGTGGACGTCCGGTCTGTCGGACGGAAAAATATGTACTTGTAGAGAAAATAACGTAGTGGAGGAAAAGTGGACACAGACACAATGCACCTGTGATTGTGGAATTTGTGAAATTTGCTGGAGGAGTACCTGCCTATTTATAGGATGTGGGAATTCCCAGTTGGATAGGGATTGGGATAATTTAAATCCCAATTAGATAATCCCCCCTATTAATTTAAACTGACTTAAAATAACTCAATCCAATTCAAATTAAATCTGGATAATTCCTATTCTTAATTTAAACTATTTTTAAATACAGTCAACAAAATCTTTTCCAATTTATATTACCATAATTAATCAAATATTGAATAAAACAAAATCTAAAATATTATTTTCATAGTTAATTAAATATGGAAATAATTAATTTCGAAAATCACTATAAATACTTAAATATTACTTCATGATCTAGCTTTTACAAATAACAAAATATTTTAATAAGTAAATTTTACATTTCGCAACATCCATAAATTTCCAAATCACCATTTATTTGTAAACTACGCATAGAATTAAAATATTTAACATATGTACTTTTTCCTATAAAATAAAATTTATGAAAATGTTTTTCTAAATATGTACTTCGACGCCTATTCGCACTCGTCGAGAAAACATGAAATACAATCTCGCTCGTCACGCAAAAATGCGAACTTGTACGCGACGCACGAAGTACAAAATAGATACGAAATATACAAAAATAATACAAAATTATATTTATATATAAAAAAAATTGTAGTAAAATTTAGGGGGTTTACATCCTACCCAACTTAAAAGAATTTCGTCCTCGAAATTAAGAATTAGTAGGGGTGAGAGGACACAATGGGGTATCAATGGGGATCCAACGATGATAATGATTTCACAAAATCATGCCGCAAGAAATCATTATCTAGGTCGTAGTAAAACAATACGGTATGGTCACGGGTAATGAATGAGGGTCACGATTAAGAGAACGAATTAGATTCGCTTTAATTAAGCGATTGGAGGGTTTTGATAGGGTCGAGTAGTTTAGGATGAAGATATAGCAACATCGAGTGAGAATGGTCATAGTCGATAGGAAGGCTAGAGGAAGTTCTAGTATAACGCTTCCGTCCTCCTAAAATAGGTGAGGGCAAAGCAATATAGAGTTCGAAGGAGGCGCTATCGAGTACGAATACGTGTTTCAAAGACGATCGAAAATTTCAAGTAGAATTGTCAAGGCAGTCGCGGATGAGACTCTAGGGCAAGTTTGACTGTGTCTCCATACGCGTAGCATAATATATGAAAGCGAACCGAGTGCACTATGGTTGATCAGACCATAATACTTCGGTTCTGATTAGACAATGTATTAGTGGACGCCCACATTAAACATATGTCATGATCAAGCTTGATAAAGAATAAGCTTGCAAAACTAAGCTAATTTATAGGTTGATAAAATTATAAGTAAAAGGTAATGATGAAAGAATCAAAAAGTCCAAAATCTTATAAAGTCTTAGTTTCGCCCGAAATTTGGGTACTTGGTTGAATAGATAAGCTAGGGTCCTCTAAGTGTTATAGTCCTAATGAAATTATCAATATGATTCACTAGGTAAAAAGGTTAGTTAGGTAATGAGATATTCTACCCAACTTAAAAGATTAAACTAATGGCACTATGGGACGATAGGTCCAGCAATCAAGATAAGTGCAAGGTTAAGCATGTAAGGGAAAATAGAGCAAAATTATATATCGAGGTCGAGTCTATAGTTAACAAGTATATTGGTTTCACGGTAGGGGTTAGCGTCCAGTCTTTTCGATCCGAAAGTCGTAACATGAAATTAGGGTACAAGGAGACATGTTTTAGTGGCACGTGATATACCTACATGAAGGTGGGCTCGTCTAGGTCTTGCATGTGAAAGTTGTTGGAAGGAAAAGTCTAGTGTGGTGCTCCCAATATCAAAGTCACGATAGGGAACGCCGAATGATCAAAAATAGAAAGTGGGAGTGCACGAGGCGATAATTAATGCACAAAACTAAAGAAGATCAAGTTAAAGCATGAAATAAAATTAATTTAAGAATCCATAAGAATAATAATTTAGGGGCACAATTCTAGTGAGAAGATAGTATCCTAATGAATACAGTTTGGGAACAAATAAATCATTATACAAATGCAATGGGTTAGAAGGTCGCAATAAAAAGATCTAGAATTGAAGAAAGGTCGAGTAAGTCAAGGTGGAAATATAATCACACAGCTTGGTAGATGACTAACAACACTTGAGTACATACTACTATCATGGTCATGAGGGACATGGCAATTAGTGTGGAGTACATCTATCTATTTAGAGCTATCCTGTTGGCCTACTATTTAAAATTAACTCCAGTTTCCTCCAAAAAGTTTCAAAAAAAATAAATCACCAAAATTCGTATTCGTTCTAAGCCGTTCAAATTCATCATAAAAATTTAAATCACTCTCATAAATCTCAAGCAAAATTTTATCACGTTACTACTAACCTTTTCCAAAATTTACGTTTAAATTCAACTATTTAACTCAAGAGTTCATAATTGACGAATCCATAAAAATTTCACAATAAATCAAAAAATTAACACTCTAAAAATTTCAATACTCATAATAAAACCCTTAGCATTTAAAAGCAATCTCAAAAATTTAGCTCAATGCTCCCTTCAATTTTTAACTTCTATTCATGCTAAGTTATTCCAAAAAAATCATAACTTTAAATGGTAACTTCCTGTAATCAATCCAAAAAATTTCTATCACATCCTCAAAAAAGAAATTTAATATTAGCAATCCCACATTAAACTAAAATTTTCAAATAATCTTATAAGTCAAAATCCCCTTCTTTTTTTTTCTCTAATTAGACCTGTAAATCCTCAATCATAGGACACAATTTAAAAGAAAATTTTCAAAAATTTGTTTTCGTAACTTTCAAATATTTAAAACAAAATTTGCCATCATTACTTCCACTTAAATTCAAAATTTACTAAACACAAAAATCGTAAGTTGTACAACTCTAATTTAAATAATTCCTATGGCCATTTTAAAAAGCTAAGATCATTCCTAATTCAAATTTATAACTGTAATACGATAAATCATAAACATCAAAACTCGAAATCAATTAACTTTTATATTTGTTCAAAGACGTATATCTATCACCCAAAACCCACAATTATCATAACTCGAAAAGCAAATCAATATTTTACTTGTGCAAAGATGTATAACTATAACTCAATAAATCATCAAATCTCAAAAAGCCAATCAATTTCTTAAACCAAGTATAAAATTCTATAATCCTCTGGTGTTTACTATTTAGAAATCTTAAGATTAAAAACTTACCGTGGCAATGTTCTACTTTACAAATGACTAATCATTAAATCACACAAAAACTTTTTAACTAAATTAGAGTCTTGGATGTATTCTAATTGCCAATATAACCATTCTACCCCGTGTTTGACCTATGAGCATATACTAGTGTAGTCATCTTCCTAGTGGATACTAAGCACGAAAATAAGAATCAACGGTAGAAGGGAATCAAGCAAGAGGCAATTCAAGGAAGTCGAACGAGAGTTCGAAATTTGAAGTCAAGAAGGGAGTCAAGTAGGTGGATGAGATTCTAAACTCTAATCCTATATTACAGGTTCACATCGGTACTGTCACGTAACCGAAGTGACAATCTTGACCTGCATGGGCCACCACAAAAATATGTAACGCCCCAGTCCCAAAATACGTAGGACTAGAACGCCATCATGCCAGCTGTATACATACGAAGTATATGGACCCTCGTATATATACATAAGCTGTAAATACAGTAACCAAGGTACTAAATATCATCCACAAAGATAAATATGATATAAAAGTGACTTTGAATTTGTCATGTACACAATAGTTGGGCGGAGACAAAGTCCACTACCAACCAAATTAAATATAAAAATACACAAGGAAAGAATTTAGCAAGCGAGAGCAATGGCGAGTCCAAGAGCAATCACCAAGAAAGAATGAATGGCCTTAGCTAGTGCACCTGCAAGAAATCACGGAACACACACCTGGCGAGATAACCAGGTCCTCAGAGGGACGTAACAAGATACATCAACATGCCACAAAATACTGAATATAAAATATGCCATAATCAAAGAAAGTGACAAGACATAAATAGGGTAAACTAACCAACTAAAGTGAACATGCAGTGAGAACAAACCTTTCTTCGCATGAGCCCTGGCTGTAATGGGATCTAGTATAGTCCCCACATGGGCACCAGTGACCGAGAGCATGACGTTGGAAAACGACAGTGGCCAACCTGAGAGGCACATACCCGTATCTCCAGCGGAGCTACCGGGTTATAGGGAAGTGCAATAGAAGCCCATACGATAAGGAAATGTTCTCCCCACCCAATGCACCTATCATGTCGCATCCACGACCATGTAACACTACTAACCGTCAAGTCTTCTAACACTCAACTATTTGACAGTTAGACCTAACGCACGTCCTGCACGTATCAGTGATCAGCCAACACGCAAGTCCGTAACTATATGCTACTCATACTCACACATCTCGTGGCACAACAGTGTCAAGGTTTATGTAATGCACTAAACTAGAGGTGGTCCCTTAACTCTAGGTCTATATGCAACCAAAGGATAAATAACAAGGTACAATAAATATCACTGAGCAGGCAGTAATCAAGAACTAGAAATAAATGAACAGTGATATAATAAAAATACAACTAATTTATAAACAGTAAATTTGTGGCAAGGTATCTTGCCTGGTGTGTCGCCTGGTATGGTGCGGTGTTCTCTGACATGTCTCAATAGTCCAATAGCCATGGTCGACGTTCAAGAGTCCAAAATTTACAAGGGAATAGGAACGATGATCAGTTATGAACAAAATAATATATTAAAAGAAAATTTTCAAAAATTTGTTTTCGTAACTTTCAAATATTTAAAACAAAATTTGCCATCATTACTTCCACTTAAATTCAAAATTTACTAAACACAAAAATCGTAAGTTGTACAACTCTAATTTAAATAATTCCTGTGGCCATTTTAAAAAGCTAAGATCATTCCCAATTCAAATTTATAACTGTAATACGATAAATCATAAACATCAAAACTCGAAATCAATTAACTTTTATATTTGTTCAAAGACGTATATCTATCACCCAAAACCCACAATTATCATAACTCGAAAAGCAAATCAATATTTTACTTGTGCAAAGATGTATAACTATAACTCAATAAATCATCAAATCTCAAAAAGCCAATCAATTTCTTAAACCAAGTATAAAATTCTATAATCCTCTAGTGTTTACTATTTAGAAATCTTAAGATTAAAAACTTACCGTGGCAATGTTCTACTTTACAAATGACTAATCATTAAATCACACAAAAACTTTTTAACTAAATTAGAGTCTTGGATGTATTCTAATTGCCAATATAACCATTCTAGCCCCGTGTTTGACCTATGAGCATATACTAGTGTAGTCATCTTCCTAGTGGATACTAAGCACGAAAATAAGAATCAACGGTAGAAGGGAATCAAGCAAGAGGCAATTCAAGGAAGTCGAACGAGAGTTCGAAATTTGAAGTCAAGAAGGGAGTCAAGTAGGTGGATGAGATTCTAAACTCTAATCCTATATTGCAGGTTCACATCGGTACTGTCACGTAACCGAAGTGACAATCTTGACCTGCATGGGCCACCACAAAAACATGTAACGCCCCAGTCCCAAAATACGTAGGACTAGAACGCCATCATGCCAGCTGTATACATACGAAGTATATGGACCCTCGTATATATACATAAGCTGTAAATGCAGTAACCAAGGTACTAAATCTCATCCACAAAGATAAATATGATATAAAAGTGACTTTGAATTTGTCATGTACACAATAGTTGGGCGGAGACAAAGTCCACTACCAACCAAATTAAATATAAAAATACACAAGGAAAGAATTTAGCAAGCGAGAGCAATGGCGAGTCCAAGAGCAATCACCAAGAAGGAATGAATGGCCTTAGCTAGTACACCTGCAAGAAATCACGGAACACACACCTGGCGAGATAACCAGGTCCTCAGAGGGACGTAACAAGATACATCAACATGCCACAAAATACTGAATATAAAACATGCCATAATCAAAGAAAGTGACAAGACATAAATAGGGTAAACTAACCAATTAAAGTGAACATGCAGTGAGAACAAACCTTTCGTCGCATGAGCCCTGGCTGTAATGGGATCTAGTATAGTCCCCACTTGGGCCCCAGTGACCGAGAGCATGACGTTGAAAAACGACAGTGGCCAACCTGAGAGGCACATACCCGTATCTCCAGCGGAGCTACCGGGTTATAGGGAAGTGCAATAGAAGCCCATACGATAAGGAAATGTTCTTCCCACCCAATGCACCTATCATGTCGCATCCACGACCATGTAACACTACTAACCGTCAAGTCTTCTAACACTCAACTATTTGACAGTTAGACCTAACGCACGTCCTGCACGTATCAGTGATCAGCCAACACGCAAGTCCGTAACTATATGCTACTCATACTCACATATCTCGTGGCACAACAGTGTCAAGGTTTATGTAATGCACTAAACTAGAGGTGGTCCCTTAACTCTAGGTCTATATGCAACCAAAGGATAAATAACAAGGTACAATAAATATCACTGAGCAGGCAGTAATCAAGAACTAGAAATAAATGAACAGTGATATAATAAAATGCAACTAATTTATAAACAGTAAATTTGTGGCAAGGTATCTTGTCTGGTGTGTCGCCTGGTATGGTGCGGTGTTCTCTGACATGTCTCAATAGTCCAATAGCCATGGTCGACGTTCAAGAGTCCAAAATTTACAAGGGAATAGGAACGATGATCAGTTATGAACAAGATAAGATAAGTGAGGGAATTATGCAAAGAATTACATATATTATTATTTTTTGGAAAATACGTATAACCTGAAACCATATTAGGAAAGAAAATTTTGGCACTATTTGAAAATAATCGATTTAGGCTAAAATTATAGATTTATCAAAATAGGATTTCTAGTCTGTATTTTAATAGTAAAAATACTTTAGATAATTATTTAAAATACTAGAAATCTTTTATAATCTTGAACTATCCCTTGAAATTAGCAAAAATAATATAATAACCTATTTTTGATGATCCCCACCATAATACATATATATATAAAAAAAACACTATTATTATTAATAAATACTAATACTCATATCCTAACAATAATAAATAAATTTTACAATAATTAGAATAATAATAATAATAATAAGAATAAGCATAAATGAAAATAATAAAATTAAAAATGATAATGCTAATAATAATAATAATGATAATAAGGATAATAATAATCATACTTATGATAATAATAATAGTAATAATAATTATTAACTTACTAAATATTTGCACTGTTACTGTTTCCCCATATTTGTTTCAGTGAAAGGAGAGAGAAAACGAGGGTTTGGGAAAAGTTTACTAGCGGGCTTGGCCGGGTGGCCGGCGGCAGGCGCGACGGAGACAGGGGCTCACGACAAGGCGGGTGAACCGACTGCGACGAGAGTTTTCGGCGCCGGAGTTCGAGACAGGGGCGACGGCGGATCTCGACGCGGCGGGATGCCGGAGGAGGCGCGCCGGATCTGACGAGGCGGCGAGGTCGTCTCGTGAAGGTGGCGGAAATCAGATGAAGAGAGGGGCGGTCGCGCGCTTGGGCGGAGCGGCGCTGGTGGGGGCGCGCGCTCTACAGCGGCGGACGGCGAGGTCCGGAGGGATGGAGCGCGGGAGGCGGCCTTCCGGGGTGGCCCTGCGTGCGGGGCGCGCACGGCGGGCGGATCCTGCGGCGGCGTCGGGTTCGGAGAAAAGTCGGAAAGGATGGGGGTTTGCTGGAGGCGGACCGGCCACGCGCGGGTGCGGCTGAGGCGAGAGGGGGCGGTGGCGGCGCTGTCCGAGGGTTTACGGAAAGGGTCGGCGGTGGCTTGAGAAGTCGGCGGAGCTGAAGGAGTGGCGGCGGCCGGGACTTCGAGGCGGAGCGGCGGTACCGACCGCTGTCGTAGCCGAGGTCGCAATTGGTGGTGGCTCGTCGATCGACAGGTTTGGATTTCTCCTTTCCTTTCTTCTTTCCATATGCTGGTGGGTGGTGGTGATGACGACGAAGGTGATGGTGGTGCTGTGACGGACGTCGGTGGTGTCTGGGTGTTGGTGGAGGCTGTCGGGTCGGCCACGGTGGTGGTGACGATGGGCGTGGGGTGGCCAGCAGGTGATCGGGGACGGTGGTTGTGTGGGGTTGCCAATGGTGGTGTTGGTGGCTGTCGTTGGCCACGGCAACAGTTGTCCGGTGTACGGGGGAGGGGACGAGGAGAGCAGGGGTGTGGTGCTGTGGTCGGAGGGTGTTTGCCACGGGTTCGTGGTGATGACGACGAAGGTGGTAGTGGTGCTGTGATGGACGTCGGGGATGATGAGGGTGGGATGTGTCGTGTCGGGGTTGTGTCCCGACACGAGGTGGACGTCCGATCTGTCGGACGGAAAAATATGTACTTGTAGAGAAAATAACGTAGTGGAGGAAAAGTGGACACAGACACAATGCACCTGTGATTGTGGAATTTGTGAAATTTGCTGGAGGAGTACCTGTCTATTTATATGATGTGGGAATTCCCAGTTGGATAGGGATTGGGATGATTTAAATCCCAATTAGATAATCCCCCCTATTAATTTAAACTGACGTAAAATAACTCAATCCAATTCAAATTAAATCTGGATAATTCCTATTCTTAATTTAAACTATTTTTAAATACAGTCAACAAAATCTTTTCCAATTTATATTACCATAATTAATCAAATATTGAATAAAACAAAATCTAAAATATTATTTTCATAGTTAATTAAATATGGAAATAATTAATTTCGAAAATCACTATAAATACTTAAATATTACTTCATGATCTAGCTTTTACAAATAACAAAATATTTTAATAAGTAAATTTTACATTTCGCAACATCCATAAATTTCTAAATCACCATTTATTTGTAAACTACGCATAGAATTAAAATATTTAACATATGTACTTTTTCCTATAAAATAAAATTTATGAAAATGTTTTTCTAAATATGTACTTCGACGCCTATTCGCACTCGTCGAGAAAACATGAAATACAATCTCGCTCGTCACGCAAAAATGCGAACTTGTACGCGACGCACGAAGTACAAAATAGATACGAAATATACAAAAATAATACAAAATTATATTTATATATAAAAAAAATTGTAGTAAAATTTAGGGGGTTTACAATTCACCGTATCGGCCTCTGTGTAAATTTGCCAATTACTTTGTGCACGTTCGTCAGATTGAGACAAAACTTGCGCCAACAGGACCGTATCATTTTTCTGGTCATATATGCCAAGTTTGGTTCAATTTTGAGACAGTTGAATCGGACGCCGTTTTGCGGGCCCTACGGTCCGCCTCAACGGATGATTTTGTGCACGGCCCGCCGGAATCCAACTTAGGACAAACGGTCGGGCTTGTATCGAAAAATTGGATCCGTAGACATGCACTTTGACAACTTTAGAGACCATTGACTCTGGCACACTTTTCGGTACAAAGCGGGTCCAACGACATACATTGTTTTTGCCCGAAATTACCGTTTTGCCCCTGTGTCCAGAATTGGACTTAAGGACAGGCAATCCTAGCTAATTTGACTATTCTAAGAACGTTAGTAATATTTATTTCAGCATCTGGAAACTTCTCATGTGTTGACGGATTGTGGCTCTTTGAGTGGTATAGTATTATTGGTTTCTCCAGCTAAGGACCTCAGGCAAGTGCACTTTCTGATTGCTTTCCGATTCATAGTAGTCTTTTCATTTCATGTCTATACATATATCTTGTTGCTTGTTGACACGCTCATCACACGGAGTAGTCGGGAGGAGAAATATCTTAGTAGACATGTGGTCTACCCAGAACTATCCTATGATGTCTATTCGTGAACAATAGCACATGTATACGACACGTGCAGGTGCCGGATTTAACCCCTAGCCGTTCACATGTCGAAAAGGATATTTCAAACCACCTAGATAGATGTCTTTTATTAGTTTTTCCTTGTTTTCTTCTCTACCGTGTCATGTCATCAGTTTTTTCCAGTTTTTATATCTTATATGTTATTTTCATGTCTTGTTAATTCTATTGTTTTTTCGTACTGTCGTCGGTTTGTGTACTTGTTCCATTCCTGACTGGAAACCAACATTTTTTAGGTTTAGCCGCGATCACTCTTAGCATGGGGAAGGCTTGGTTATGCTGAGGTCAACCTAGAAATAGAAAGCAATTGTATCAATTTTATTAATTGTAAAATCTTGTATTTTTTAATTATAAAGGATGTAATAAATGTAGAAATATGAATGAGCAGCAAATGTTGTATTTTGAGCATTTATTTCTTGTGGGCTTGACAGCGTTCTACCGTCGACTCTACGGCGTAGGCTGGCTTGGACACGTCTCGTATCCGAAAAGCGGGTGCGGGTCGTGACAAGTTTTTGTGGTGGCCCATGCAGGTCAGTTTTCGCAAAATATTGCGAACTCGTGATGGTACGTTAGTCATACTATTGCGAGCCTGCGACCAGGAAATGCTCATTCACAAACTAGGATTTAAAATGATTTAAGATAATGACTAGGACTAGGAGTCCCTTGTTCAAAATGACCGTTGGGTAGTTAAGGTTATCAGAAAGGCCATGCAATTTAGATACATAATTGTTAAATTTAGATAACTTGCCAGATCTCTATAGATATACTACTACTTTTGATATGACGATATAACCCCATGTGGATATACTATTGGCTTGGTATGTTAGACTTGCCTAGAATTAAGGCGTTAATTTTGATAAACTGTTTAATTTTCTTTTGCTTTATTAAATATAAATCTTATATCATAAGTTAGAATTGTCTATTTTTAATTCTCTTTTTCTGTAAGGAGTTAGTTTATAATTTTTGATTCTGTTATTCCTGTATGAATCATGAGTTAGATTTGATTCAAAGTTTTTTCCTCAGCATTTGAAATATATATGAGAAAAAGATTAGGATGTTTTCACTTCACTTGTCTTCAGATATTCCCTTCCGACCAGTCTTTTACTTTAAGGATTGATACTTATAGGCAAATGTTACACTTTCTATCATAGCCAATTAGTTTGAACTCTAGCAGCTCCTTGAAGCCCTTAAGAATATAGTTAGAGTAGTTAAACGACTGCGATAACTAGACAGCAGCGCACTGTCGCCATTTACCTGAGAGCGGAGAGTGTGGGTTCACTGCAGCCAGCAGCGCACTGGCGAGACACAACCCACAGAATTGAAATCATTTCGAAGAATCAGAGTCTATGGAACATTGCTAAATCTATGTTCCCGTTGACCTCTTTAGATCTTAGATACCCTTGTGTTAATATAGAGTAGAGTACCTGATAGCTTATCATATATTAATTACGGAACCAAGGGTTTACCACAGCCAGAGTATACAGGCGAGGTATAATTCTCGGTAGAATGACTTCAAACGTGATTACAAGTTTAGGATACTATAGAGAATTGAAGTGTCATGTGTGTCCCATAAGATCCAAAGCCAAAACTAGTGAAGGATTCTGTAAGATTAGGTAGCATGTCTCCCAACCTAGCAATCCGTGGACTTTGTGATCTATTAACGAGGTAATTGACTGATACTAATCGGTTACCAAGAAAATAGAACACAGAAGACCATAACCCATTAGTCGACTAGAGCCTTATGGATAAGAAGATAATAGGATGACTGTATAAGCAAGAGCACCAGGTAAGGATTTGACTTTCTCAAAACTCGAACTACTTGTGCCTCCTTTCCAAAAATCTTGCCTACTTACATTTTGACTATCTTAACCAATGCTGCTATTACAGCCTAGTTTTGCAAGCTTAATTTTTATCGAGCTTGCTTCGAGACATATATTTATTGGAGACGCCCGCTAACATATTGTTTAATCAGAATCATTGTATTACGGTCTGATCAACCATGATGCATTTGGTTCGCTCTTCATCTAATTATCCTACGTGGATTAAGATGTAGATGTCTCTAGGATCTCATCCGCGACTGCTTTGACAATTCCTTTTGAATTATACATTCGTCCTTGAATCGCAAAATTGTATTCAGTGACATCTCTCTTGAACTCTTCTATTATTTTTGCCTTTCACCGATTGGAAAGACGAAAGCTCGTAATTGATAGATAGATACAGAGTATTCCCATGGCTATGATAGTTGTATATGCAAGTGTAGCTACCATCGGCCAGTTCTGTGACTGGAACCTTGCCTTGAGTTACTCGTCCTCTCTGCGACCCTAAACCTACTATCATGATCTTCTGGAGTCTGAGAATGATTAGGATTTTCCCCTTGACCAAATGCCAACCTAGGAGACTACCTATTCTCCAGAGACCAAATGTTGTGAGCCTCTAATCATTTGTTTGAAGCTTACTTTAACTGGAACCCTTGTAACAATAGTCTGGAAGGCTCGACACAAATACAAATTCACGACTTAGTTGTTAGAAATCTTTTCATATGGCGTACCTTAGAGTTGATTACACCGTCAATAACTCTTGTATACTATGGATGTGTACGTTCCTCTATTTTATCGACCGTGTGTCATTGTACACACTCATTTCCCATTTTATCGAGGAACGATCCTTGACTTGACTTATATCTACTGTATCTTGTACGTCGTGTCTTATTCTTTATTAACCAGAGTCGAGGTACGATATCTGAGCTTTGAAATCCTTCCAACCTCACCATTCCCAAAACTATGTCCTAACTTCTAAGGTGGGTAGACTGTAAGCCCTAAAATTTTAGGATATGTGAAGATTACTGATTGAATAGAATAATTTCCATTAGCATGATAATTAGTGCCCCTGGACTCCCACTTTCCGTTTAGATCATTTTGTGTCCCCGGCCGTGTCATTAATATTCGGAGCACGAGGCCAGTTGTTACTTTCCAACAAATTTCATATACAAGATATAGACTAATCCACCTTCATCTATGTATGTCATGTCCCACTCAAACCCGTCCCCTTGTACTCTATTTTTGTGCTACGACTTTCAGGTTATAAGGACTAGCTACGACCCTTACCATAGTACCGGTATACTTTCCGACTTCCATTAGAGCCTCAACCTTGACTCAATTCATTCGACCCAATATGTGGATGTGACCTACTCGAAATCCACTATGCACATGCCACTAGGGTACCGTCCAATTTAGGCCTCATGTGCTACTTAAACACAAAAATTACTAAAGGCGTATTTTGGGCTTTAGGAACCTAACTAACCAACCAGACTGGCAACTAGCTCACCCGCTTGGATGGAATCCTATTCTAGGCTACCTTAATCTAGTAGAACCAGTTTTATCATTAGGATCTTATTCAGTCAATATAGATTGAAATCCAAGGTTTATCCAACCAACGAGTGATGTCCAAAGAGGGAACCCATTAAGACCCGGTAAAGCCCATCCATGCATACCACTATAGTTGGACTAAAATACCGAACCAATTGAAATAGGTCCCTATACCTATTATATAGTCTCCACCTCTTAGAATGTGTAGTCATTTGTAACCCTTATTCAATCTACCTGGAAGTCGAGTCACGATCTTGTATTGGATTTATATCCCTTGCTCGTGTGTTTAAATAACCATGGAAAAGATCACAATCTTGATTTCCTAAATTTTGTTCTATTATGAAAACTTGTTTAGAATGTCGAGAACGGAATCTCCGTATTGTACGGATTGCAAGCCCCTCTAAGAAGAGAAGGGTTCTTCGAGGCAGCAAGTGACTGGCCTAGAGTAGCCCAATCTAGCGAATAAGACTATAGGTTCATAAATACTCTTTCTATTTGTATTATTGTATATTCTTTACCGCTCTTTAAACTTCATAATTGCTCTGGATTGTTCTTCCTTATCTTCATGTCCTTTCTATTGCAGAGAGACGAAGGTCGTACTTATTAAAATTCACCAATATTCCTTAGCTACCTTGGTTGCTTGATAAATAGGAGAAGATTATAGATACTATATGCCTAGATACTTGTTGGTAGGACTGTTAGCAACCAGTTAGAAGACTTTAAGATTTTAGTTTGAGGAGTGGTGTAACCAAAGGTGGGTAGAAGTCCTGGAGGCTATATGGCTAGGAGAAGAATACAAACTATTTTTTTGAGAAATTAAAATTTAAGGAGATTAAAGTTCAGGTAAACTTCTCATTGAATCGTAAGGAATAGTTATGGATTAGAATTTCGAGGACAAAATTATTTTTAAGGTGGTTAGATTTGTAGCTCCCCTCCCCAAAAATTTTAAATTATTTTTTATTAATATTTATTCAGCAAATTAGAACTTTTGCATTATTTTCAGTGGACCGAATAGAACAGGATCATATGGTGTTCCCCAATACCATACCTACATTTGGTGAGCGAAATTCTAGCATTATTGTTATTGATACAATATTTTGGTATATAAATATCTTATTAGGAAACCGTGTTATTAGGAAATAATATATATATATATATATATATATATATATATATATATATATATATATATATATATATATATATATATATATATCTGTGTGTGTGTGTGTGTGTGTGTGTGTGTGTGTGTGTGTGTGTGTGTGTGTGTGTGTGTGTGTGTGTGTGTGTGTGTGTGTGTGTGTAGGAATTGTGGAAATAAACAAAATGATTTACTATTTTGTTTTAGCTATACTCTAAATCTTTATATATATATATATATATATATATATATATATATATATATATATATATATATATATATATATATATATATTATAAAGATTTTATATATATATATATATATGTGTGTGTGTGTGTGTGTGTGTGTGTACACACACACACACACACACACACACACACACATATATATATATATATATATATATATATATATATATATATATATATATATATATATATATATATGTGTGTGTGTGTGTGTGTGTCTGTGTGTGTGTGTATTGGTATGTATATATATACCAATATATATATACATACCAATACACACACACACACACACACACACACACACACACACACACACATATATATATATATATATATATATATATGTGTGTGTGTGTGTGTGTGTGTGTGTGTGTGTGTGTGTGTGTGTGTGTGTGTGTGTGTATTGGTATAAATATATGTGTGTATTTATATATAAATGTATATAAATATATGAGTATATGTATATATAAATGTATATAGAAATATGTGTGTGTATATATATATATATATATATATATATATATATATATATATATATATATATATATATATCTGTATAACTTAAGTAAAGAACAAGAGTCTGAATAGATCAGAGTTGACTAGCTCTGGAGAAAAATATTTATATTAAAAAGGAGAACGTAGTGTTATGCATAATATTAATAATAGGGGTGTGAACTATAGCTACAAGATATAATCTAAATAATAATATTGCATTATATAATGTATTAAAAACAAATAGTTAATGTAAGTAAGTAAAATATATTTTCTGATAATATTGTATACATATATAGTAATACAAAGTTAACATAGTAAGAAACATAATTGATACTATAAATAGATAATTATGCTTATAAGTAAGAAAAAAAAAGAAAAAGAAATTAAATAAAACCCCCAAATCCAGCCAAGGGGAAGCCTGGCCCAAGCCAGGCCAGCACCCAGTGCTAAGCCGAGCGGGCACCCCCCAACGCCCAGACCGCCCTAATATACTCCCGAGTATATGTATCTCGCGAGTCTTTAACTCGAAAACGCAAAACCCTAAAAGAACTCGACACGCCGCCGTCCCTGCAACATGGGCACACCACCCCGCGCGCGCGCACCTCTGGCAGCGATCGCCTGCCGGCCACAGGCCGGCCAAACCGCACGAAGCAGAACCGAGAACAACGACAGCAGCCTGTACGAGGCCTACTTCGCGAGGCAACCACAACCTCCACCTCCGTCCGTTTCACGAACGGATTCTTCAGGTACGAAGCTAACCTATAGCCCTTCAATCCCCTTCAAATAGATTGGTATAATTCGTGGTGTGCGCATCACAAATCGATTCCCAAAATCGAGAAAATCTCGAATTCTGGATTATAGAAACTGTTCCGAAACCCAAAGTTGGCGGTCGATTTACGACCAGGATATTCTGAAACTTGGAAAACCGCTTGAACAGCCTTGTTGACAACATAACCAAGATTGAGACCCTACTTTTAGTTTATTTTCTAGTTGATTTTATTCTGTTTAAAACCGATTTGAAAATCAGGAAAAAACTAATAAAAACTGTTTTGAAAACTTGAAAAACCATCCACACGACGTGCATTCCGCCATTCCGGGAGACGTGGATGCGAACCGAAAGCGTTGAAAGGTGCTTAACGGCTTCGTGGTTGTGTGGGCTTTGACGGAATTCAAATTGGTCGCGTGTGCGGGACGAATTTGATGCGTATCCGTCGAAATTCACCGTATCGGCCTCTGTGTAAATTTCTCAATTACTTTATACACGTTCATCAGATCGAGACGAAACTTGCGCCAACAGGACCGTATCATTTTTTTGGTCCTATATGCCAAGTTTGGTTCAATTCTGAGACAGTGAATCGGACGTCATTTTGCGGGCCCTACGGTCCGACTCAACGGGTGATTTTGTGCACGGCCCGCCGGAATCCAACTTTGGACATACGGTTGGGTTCGTATCAGAAAACTGGATCCATAGACAAGCAGTTTGACGACTTTAGAGACCATTAACTCTGGCACGCTTTTCGGTGCAAAGCGGGTCCAACGACGGATATCGTTTTTGCTCGAAATTACCGTTTTGCCCCTGTGTCCAGAATTGGACTAAGGACAGGCAATCCTAGCAAATTTTACTATTCTAACAACATTGGTAATGTTTATTTTAGCATCTGGAGACTTCTGCATGTGTTGACTGATTGTGGCTCATTGAGTGGTATAGTATTATTAGTTTCTCCAGCTAATGACCTCAGGCAAGTGCACTTTTTGATTGCTTTCCGATTGATTGTAGTCTTTTCATTTCATGTCTATACATATATCTTGCTGCTTGTTGACACGCTCGTCACACGGAGTAATCGGGAGGGGAAATATCTTAGTAGACATGTGGACTACCCAGAACTATCCCATGATGTCTATTCGTGAACAATAGCACCTGTACACGACACGTGCAGGTGCTGAATTTACACCCTAGCCGTTCACATGTCAAAAAGGATATTTCAAACCACCTAGATAGATGTTTTTTATTAGTTTTTCCTTGTTTTCTTCTCTACCGTGCCATGTCATCAGTTCTTTCCAGTTTTTATATCTTATATGTTATTTTCATGTCTTGTTAATTCTATTGTGTTTTCGCATTGTCGTCGGTTTGTGTACTTGTTCCATTCCTGACTGGAAATCAATATTTTTCAGGTTTAGTCGCGATCACTCTTAGCATGGGGAAGGCTTGGGTATGCTGAGATCAACCTAGAAATAGAAAGCAATTGTATCAATTTCATTAATTATAAAATATTGTATTTTTTAATTATAAAGGATGTAATAAATGTAGAAATGTGAATGAGCAGCAAATATTGTAGTTTGAGCATTTATTTCTTGCGGGCTTGACAGCATTCTACCGCCGACTCTACGGCGTAGGCTGGCTTGGACACGTCTCGTATCCGAAAAGCGGGTGCGGGTCGTGACACCATTCCCCATGCTTCGAATGGCCAGAATGCCACTGTCGGATATAGAAACTCGGATGGTTGATGGATGAAATCTGCATGGACTTGACAGGCTTTGCACTTTCTTGCATAGTCTATCGCATCTGCTACCATCGTGGGCCAGTAATAGCCCATCGGGCAAAGACGGTCTTGTAATTTCGGACCAGGCTGATGGGCCCCGCAGACATCGTCATGAGCTTCGCGTATGGCTTCTTTGGCTTCTGTATTTGATAGACACCGAAGCAGTAATCCATCATAGGATCGTCGATACAGCATTTTCGTCTCTGTATCGTATAAGAATCTGAGGGAACACCTTCTGATAGAGGTGGCCTCCTTTGGGTTTTTGGGCAAGATGCCATAGACTACAAAGTCTATGAATGGCTATCTCCAGTCTGGTGTTTCATCAACCGTCTGAGCAGAATGACTCGCCACAAACTGAATGTTATTCTTGGGACAGACCAGTTCGTGGCCTATCACATCCACCGAGTGATGAGCATAGTTCGGAACTGCTAGGGAAGCCGCAAGGCTAGCTAAGGCATCGGCTTCGATATTTTGGAGTCTGGGAACGTATTCTATGAAGAACCCTTCGAACGACGAAATGATGCTGATCGCCATTTGGTGATAGGGGATCATGTCTTCATGGCAGACTTCATATGAACCCCGGATCTGATTGACGATTAACTGTGAGTCGTCGTATGCTTCATGGTATTCTACCCCCAGTTCCTTTACAAGTCGGAGGCCAATGACCAAAGAATTATACTCGGCCACATTATTTGAACAGGACTCCGTGAGGGAATAAGCCCGATTGATCACCAACCCGGAGGGAGAAATCAGTACCACTCCGACTCCAACGAAGATGTTGCCCTTGGGCCTAGTTCTGAAAGCGCCGTCGAAGAACATTCGCCATATGGTATCATGAGAGGCCACATATGAGTTGGCAACCTCATCTGGAATCTCTTCGCATATCCTGGTTGACTCCGAACCTGGATGGGCTGCTAAAAAGTCTACCAGAGCTTGACCTTTAATAGCCTTTTGTGGGACAAAGATCATATGGTAGGAAGACAACAATATCGCCCATGTAGCGAGGCAAGAGCTGAGTGCCCCTGGCTTGGTCATGAGGACCCTGAGGGGGTTGACTCATGAGATCACATGTATGGTTTGTCCCGTGACATAGTGTCGCGTCTTCTGAATAGCGAACACCAGGGCGAGGTATTCCTTCTCCACGATGGTATATCGGTATTCCGGCCCCATCATCATTCGACTGAGGTAATATATAGCCTGCTCATGGCCTGCATCGTTGTTTTGTGCTAGCAGAGCATCGAGAGAATGGTTCATCGCTCGTATATAGAGCAGGAATGGGTTTCCAGCAACCGGGACCACCAGGACTGGAGGGTTCGACAAATATTCTTTGATGCTGTCGAAGGCATGTTGGCATTCTTCATCCCATACAAATGAGATGCCCTTCTTCATGAGGTGAGTAAATGGTTGACATTGTCCAGAAAGGTTGGAAATGAACCTCCTGATGTACGCTAGCCTCCCTTGAAGGCCTCGAAGTTCACGACGATTTCTCGGGGGACCCATCTCCATGATTGCCTTTGTCTTCTCCGGATCTATATGAATCCCCTGGGCAGTAATCATAAAATCCAGGAATTTTCCACTGGATACACCCAAAAAGGATTTGGTAGGATTCATCTTCAAGTTGTGCGCTCGTATCAGGTCGAATACCGTCCTTAGATCCTGCAGATGGTCTTCCTTATAGCAACTTTTGACAGCAATATCGTCAACATAGCACTCTACGGTCTTGCGTAAGTGATCTCTGAAGATAACACTCATGGCTCTTTGATACGTGACGCCAGCATTTTTTAAACCAAAAGGCATGACTGTGTAGCTGTATGTGCCAATCGGTGTTCGGAATGATGTGTGCTTCTCGTCGTCGGAAGACATCTTGATTTGGTTGTATCCTGAGAAACCATCCATGAATGACATGTGCTCGAAGCCGCAGGTGTTGTCAATCATGATGTCCGTGATAGGGATGGAGAACTCATCTTTAGGACACGCCTCGTTCAGATTGCGGAAGTCGATGCAAATTTAAATCTTTCTATTTTTTTGAGAACCGGTACTATGTTAGCGACCCAGTTCGGATGTTGTTCCTCACGAATGAAGCCGTTGGCTATCAGTTTGTTGACTTCGGCTTCGATCGCATTTATAATATTCGGGCGAAAGCGTCGCTATTGTTGCTTGATCAGCTTTGCATCCGACCGAATGTTGAGTTTGTGAAGTGCAATCTCGGGGTTTAGCCTTGGCATGTCTTCATAACTCCAGGCAAACACATCAATATATTCTTTGACGAGTTGTAGTAGCGATTCTCGCTCTTCGTCTGCCAGGCTTTTACAAATGAAGATTGGTTTTGGAGAAGACTCATTGCCGAGGTCAACTTACATAACCTCATCTTCAGTAGGAGGCTCTCTTTGTTCGAACCACTTTTCCCATTGTGCATCCAGCTGTTGGGCCCACGGCTCTAATTCAAGGAGTTCAGGAATGTCTTCTTCTTCTTCGTAAGCGTCGGCAAATGCCATATTGACAGACAAGACTTGCCTGAATACGTCCCCGATGCTGATATCTGAATCAGAAATTGGTGATCCGGTTGAGTGTGAATACCAGTCGCATTCCTCATCTGAGATTTCAGGGGTCGTTGCAGGCGTAACATACCCCAGTCCACATCGGGTCTTGTTGGAGTAATCCTGTGGTTTCCCGGCCGGAACTGGCAACTGTAAGGGTAACCGCTGACCAGTGCCATAGTTCAAGCCTGGTGTAGTCTCCAGATCATACCACTGTCTTTACATGAGGTACTTGGATTGGGAGCTATGCAGATAAAGGGACAGTCTTCCGACGTCCGATTCGAGATCGACTTCCTCTATTGCGAAGGGTTATGGATCATTCTTCCGGCCGAAGATGATTGGATGGTCTTCTCCCTCGACTATGAAGTAGGCGCCTTCCACAGGAGTAAGTTGATTTACGGTGTAAACATTTGTCACTTGCGTGCGTAGGTGAGTGCCTATACCGTGTTCCATAGCATACATTGTACAAAGCTTATCAAGCTCGAGGTAGTTCAAAGACAGCCCTTTATTGATGAAGTAAGGTATCTTTTCTAGTGGGATTACATCATCTACGGATGGAACATCAGTATGAGAAGCCACATACTTGGCCAATTCTGGTTCTTCTTCGGCCACCCCTGTATAAATAAAGAATGAGAGGAGGACTTGGGCAGCTTAATCATCAGGGGTTCCGCTAGTGGGGCAGAACATGGAGTCATTGACGAACTAGCGACCCCATGTTTGGTGCTTGATACTAGGCGGTGTAAGCCCTTGACCTAAATTTTTCTCCTTTTATTAAATTTTGTTGAAGTATAAATTGGTACTCTTGAGTCACTTAATAATTAAAGCTAAGTATATATATATATATAATAGGACCTTTTTGTAATAAAAAAAGGTACAGGGGAGGGCCTGGCCCTAATATTGTGAAGTGGAAGGGACTGGAGTATAATTATCCAGTTTAAATTTTAAACGGCCAACGGATTTTTGAATCTCTGCGAGAGATGATTTCGAACCCTGCTCGAAATCGAGATTCAGATATTCAATCCTATCTTCCCAACCCCAGAACCCTAGTATATAAACTATGGATTCCACCCAGCCTTGCCTCCACCCGAAATCCTAATTTTTCCTGCCGACTAGTCCTCCACTCTACAATCGAAGAACACCTCGAAGCCTTTGGAAGCAACCAGCTACTCGACAGGTAAATGCCCTAACCTTCATAGTCGATTTTGTTATCTTAATTCATTGATAGGTTACTATCGATTTTTGAGAAGACAAATTTAGGGAGAGAGGGGTGGGTGTTTGTTCTTATGCCCAGACCGAGAACCTAGGAAGGGTAATGTAGGGAAGAACTGGGAAGGATCATCTGGTGTTAGGAAGAAAGAACATGGGGAGGGGTTGTTAGTATCAGAAACATAGGAAAACATAGTTGTGTGTCTCCTTTGATGTGCCGGTTTGCACTAACAATAGGTTTCACCATGAATAGGATGAAAGTATCAATAGTTGAGTCAAACCTCTGTTACTGTCATTAACGTATATGTAGGTCTTTCTTGATTTCCTAAGTTCCAGAGTTGAAGGTTCAGTCCCTGAGTAATCTATGTTAAAGGCCCTGGTAGAGTTCTTTTAGATTCTGTCATGCATATTATACACTCATTTCTCTGATTCCTGCATAACAAGTTACAGTACTGCATTCACCAAATACTTCATGTACAACCCTGCATGATTAGATGAGATATATTGCACTCATTTTATGGCCTACACCTTCAATACATTGCCCTGCACATCAGAGTGTATGGACAACCTTCACCTGAATATGTCCTGTATAGTCGAGGGGTGAACCCTGCATCCTTGAGTGCAGAGCAGGACCATGGAGGGGGAATGGGTCAAAGCCAGGTAGAGTAGAAATATTGGAGTTATAAGTTTACTAAGGGATGTTGGGTTGTGAGGGTACAATGCAGGGACTGCCCTGCAATACCCATGGTATTATCCTGTTAGTCAAAATCTTCATTAGAGCTGTCCTGCTGTTCCTAAGACCTATTCCATCAATGTATACAGGTATTTAGTACTGTAGCTATACATATCCAAACCTGGTGTTCTAGACAGAGCATGGGGATGGATAGCCTTGGGACATCCTATAGTGTACCATGGGTTAGAGTGACTAGTCCTAAGGTAGTGATATGGGGTAATCCTATGTAGTCTCTGTCATTGAATGTCCACATAGGTAAGTATGTGGCCAGGTGCTGGTGAACCAAGTTTTACATTGTCAGGTACACACTGTTCCAAATGTTGCAGCCCTTAGTTGGTTTACATCCTAAGGTATCAAGTTCTGGGGCCCTTAAAGTCTAATATAGCCATAGGGACAGTGCCACAGGAGTGCAGTTCAGTAGAGTCTAGCAGTTAAACCTTTGTACCAAGTTGATTTTAGACACCTTATCGAGTGACACCTGAGCATATATGAGTATTAACAGATAAAGCAATAGAAGTGAATAGAGTGTGGTAGGACAATTGCTCTGTTATGTGTAGGCATACCCAGTAAGGGGTCTCTGACACAACTTACAGCCCAGGTCACATTAATATATGTAGTGTTAAGGGTGCAAAACTGTACCCACATCAGTAGTTTGAATCTGTGGCAAGGGGGACTCTTGAATGCAGTGCTTAGTACTAAAATGGTACAGGTGAGTAGAGAGTTCAGCCCTTGCTTGGGCGCCTGCAGCAGGGCAAACCCAGGACAGTGATACTAGACTAGAGAGGGAAAAATATGTGCACTGCACATACAATAGGTAATAAGAAGGAATAACAACAGGTATCAAACCACGTGTAATACATATGGGGAATCAGTGAGGTCTGGGACAGTAGGCAACATGAGAGGAGTCTCCTGGAATATTGAATACAGGCCTAGGCACTGAGCTAAGGTTTCAACCCTGCATCTTGTATTGATCTATCCTAATGCCTATTGTCCTGTCACTTTGCACTCAAATTAATCTGTTCTATATGCCTTATGGTTCAGTCCTATATTGTCTTTTGAGATTTATCTTCATAATATATGGATTAGTTACCGTATTTAAGTTTGTGTGTTCAAAATAGGTTAGGTCTTGAGTTGGGTATCAGAGGTTATGAAACGAATGCTAAGTAAATTCAGGAAGAATAGTAGAGTTTGAGACAAGTATAGGCCTGTAGGCTATATGGAAGAACCTGGGCTTGTAGCTTGTACTTGCAATATGTAGGGCCATGTATACTCATTGATTGTACTGCTAAGCAGCAATAATAACCCTGCAGTAGTATACAGTAGCAGTAAGGAGAAGGGGGCCTTCCTTGTACCAATAGGTACTGACAGGCAAGTACACCCTTATAACTTCTGTAATCTCATATCAAGAGAGATGGGGGTCTTTATCAGACTTAAGAGATATTCGACAGGGATCAGATATCATGAGGATAGGTATAGCTGGGGAAAGTATGTCCAATATCATTAAAAAGGGTGAAGAATAAGTAGGGTACCCATGTATCCTAATCAAGAAGCATTGGATTTTGGTAAATTAGAGTAGTACATGATGGGATATCAGGAAATATCCTAATGTCAGCTTCCTGTGGTTTAGAGTGCTGTTACTAGTACCAGGCACCTGTAGGTGTAGCATAGTGTAACAGGGCTGGAGTAGTGTCCTGCAGTGGGCATCAACATATGGTTAATTGCTTGGCTGATTCAAGTAGATGACAAATACAGAGGTCAATAGATACCAAGGGGAACACATGAGTATCAGGAAAGAGTCCTTGAGGTGTAATTAAGCCTAATAGAAGAGTAACACCTTAGCAAGCTTAACAAATAAATAGATAATTTTACTCTACTATCAAATTGTGTATTGATTATATTAATCTATCAATAGGTCACTTGGACTCAAATTCTTCACTTAAATGTTATTCGCAGCTCGGGACGACAGGCAAGTGCATGTATCGATTGTTACCGTTTCTGATAGTTTCTCTACTTGTTATTTCATATGTCTTGCTGCTTGTTGACACGATCATCACACGAGGATTAGTACCATGGTTTATTCTACATTTTGATTTTCTCCCATTTATGATTGATTCCATGAGTACTAGTTGGGCGGGGAAATATTCTAGTAGACGTGTGAACTACCCAATCTATCCCCAAAATGTCTATTATTGCATGATAGCAGCTGCACACGACACGTGCAGTGAGCCGGATTTACCCCTTAGTCGTTCACATGTCGAAAGCGATATTTCAACACACGTAGTTAGTAGATATTCCTGTTATTACACCATGTTCTTCACCACTTGCCATGCTACCATGATTTTACATGTTTCCTCACAGTAGCTATATTTTTATTGATAGAGTCTCATGTCTTTCCTTTTATACTATGATGCTAGTTACCTTCTAGTTTCATTCTCATATGCTAATTACATGTTTATAATTCTGTTGAGATTCGGATAGTGGTCATATGTGTACTTGTTCCAATCCTGACTGGATAACCAACATTTTAGGTGATGAGTTAGAGGACTTTTGTACTATATATTATGAGCACACTGCAGATCTCGACTTTGGTGCACAGGATGAGTTGGAGGCGGCTTATGCAGACTTGCCTACTACGGATGGCTTCCAGTAGTCTTATTTTATTATTTTCACAGTTTGTTCAGCTGAGACTATTAGTTGTATTTCATACTTGAGACTCATGAGTTGATGTTTTAGTACATTACCTTTCTTTGGAGATTGAGATACTTGATAAATTTTGATATTGGAGTTTCTCAGTTTATTCATTATCCATCTCTCCAAGTTACTTATAGAATTCATTAGTTTGGCCTCTCTATGAATTGTTTACTTTGTGAAAATGAATATAAACTGTGTAGTTGAATTTGTAAACTGTGGAGATGACTAGACAGCATTCTACCGCCGATACTGCGGCGTAGGCTTGACGTACCCACGGCTCACGCCCAAATACTGGGTGCGGGTCATGACAGGCGGGGAGTTGTTGGCTCACTAGGAGTCCCCGACTTCGCATTGGGCTGACAATTCATCTTGGAAAGACGTATTGTTATTGGCTTGTCAGAGGGTTTGAGCTTCTCTGTTTGTGGCTGGCCGGCTCTTGGCAGCTTGATTGTCAGTGGCTCCGTTGTGGGTTTTGGCGCTTGGCCAGACCTTGGCAGTCGAATTATCATTTGCCCCTCTTGTGCTGAGAGATTGATTGCATCCTTACGCAGAGCGATCGTAAGGGGTGCGGTCTTGCCAGGTTTACGAGCTTGAAGGTGGATCATCAGAGGTTCTTCTGATGCCATTGCTGTCTCAGTTTGAGCATGTATATCTCCTTCGATAAGGTGCCTCTTCGACTTTTCATACAAGCAGGAGTCCGAGTAATAAGACTCGACCCCTTTGAAAGGATCGAAGTCGGCAAATTCTGTCCTCACGAAGCCACACTTGTCGACATACTTGAAGCATTGGTACAGCATGGAAGGCACGATCATGTAATCGTGTATCCAAGGACACCCCAGAAGAATATTATAGGAAGTGTCTGCATCTATGACATAACAAGTCACTTCTGACTACAGATCGCCGATTTGGCACTTCAAGCGAATCTTTCCGATCGGGTAGCTCCTGCCCGAATTAAAACCGCTGATGGCGGTGCTTGTTGATCTCAGGCGATACATGGGGATGCAAAGTTGGTGCAACAGACTCTTCGGGATGATGCTTATGGAAGAACCGGGATCAATGTGCATCCGATCCACCTTTACGTCACCGATGTATCCAGTGTAATACAACGGACGATCATGCAGGTTGGTTTTAATAAGCATATCCTGCGGAGTGAAGACGATGTTGGGCATTGCACCTGTGCAAGCGCTGTTCTGGAGATTTGCAGGCGGGCTTTCTCTCGTGGTTGACCTGAGCCAGATATGCATCGGCATTATGGAGTGCATCGCTCAGTGCCACGCAAACATCTTTGGAGAGTCTCAGGAGCTCGTATAATGATAATTTGGTCGGTGTGTTGGCCAATTATGCCAAGATGTCAAAGTTGTAGGGCCTCTCCAGCCCATGAGGTGCCTCTTTTCGGAGAGATTTGTCAAAGCGAGCCTCCTTCGGCCTAGGCTTGTCGGTCGTCGGAGTTTGAGAAGGTCCTGGAGTGTCAGCAGTAGCCGGCTGATGATCTTCAGCCGAGTTATCCGGTGTAGGTTGGGATTAAGCACCCGACCGGGTGACAACAGCTGTGGCTTCTTCGACATCTGTCGAGGTTGTACAGCAGGATCTGACCTTTCCACCCTTCTTTCTGCCAGTGGAGGGTGGTGTGGGTTGAGTCACTTCAAGTACCAGGTCCGGATGGACCCACATAACCTCCCCTCTTGATATGTTGAGGGGCACTAGACCAGCAGCCTGATCTCGAGGAGGTGGAAGATTAGCAATCTCTATTGTTGCCCGAGGGACGGGTACTACGCCGTCTTGAGTCTCTGTCGGAGGGAAGCTACCGAACTGTACTGACACCGTGTTGGCTGCCACGGTTAACTCCTCGAAATCAATGGCCAGAGCCTTCGAATCGATGAGATGCTGGATATATCGCTTCAATTGGAAGCATTCCTGCGTGGCGTGGTGGACGTAACGATGGTAATGGCAGTACTTGGGGCTTTCCATCTCGGTCGGCCGAGGTTCCCGTCTAGGTGGAGGGAGCTGGATTCTATCTCCTTGTTTGAGCATGTCCAAGATGGGCTTGACATGACCGTCTTCGAAGGAGTAAGTCATCTGCGGCCACTGCTTTTCAGCTGGCTTTGATTCAGGCTTCTGGGTTGCGTCTGCCACCATAGCCTGTTTGCCCTTGTTGTCTCGGTTATTGGAGGAATTTCCCCCATTGTTGGTGTTGGCATTAGGGCGTTTGCCCTTGTCCTCTCCCTCCGAGTTGTTTAATCCCAGTTGGCGAGCCTTCTTCAACTTATCCTCGGCACTAGTGGCACTGATGATGAACGTCTTCCAGTCCTTAAATTGACTTTCACCCATCCAGAAGCTGATTGTTGGGAGCAGTCTCTTTTGGCAAATTTCAATTAAGGAGAAACCCGGATTTCCAGACGGCAACTTCATTACGGTTTGGCAAAACCGCTCAATATAGTTCCCTGTCAGCTCCTTCTCCCCTTGAACAACATCCATGAGGGTGGAAATCGTCACATCTTGTTCTACTTCGTAGAACCTCTCCAAGAACATACGCTTGAAGCCGGCAAAGGAATGGATGCAGTTGTCTGGCAGGTTGCGGTACTAGTCGAAGGTAACCCCTTCCAATGCCCCGATGAATAATCGTGTAAGGATGGCGTCGTCATGGGGCAGATGGGTGGTTGTGACCTCGAAGTAAGTAATGTACCGACTTGTGGAAGTCTTGCCATCATAGGGATTGATGTTTAACGGCTTATATCTTGGTGGGAAAGGGACATCCCTCCATGCAGCAGGGTATAATTGTCGTATTCTGAGGTCTAGGGAGGTTTACCGGGCGTAAAACATGGCCGGAGCTCCTGGACCTCTCTTTTTGCCTTCCTGGCCTCATCCGCAGCGGTAAGAGCCGATATTTCAGGAGGATTATCGCCCGAATTTGGTGTCGTTGAGTTCGAGTCCGCATTGACCGCGGGACCCAAGCTTGTTTGGCCAGGCGTCCTTTCTTACAGAGTTGGAAGAGCCGCTTTGATTTCGTCCACGAATTTGACCAAGGTACGCAGTATGGCCTCCAGAGTGTCGATGCGTTGGCGATCACTGGGACCATCTTGATCGTCGTTTGTCATGAATATCGTCCTCACACGAGCCGAAGTGGAAGGGACGGTGGACGACGTGCCCTCTGAATCATACCCCTGTACAGAGAAGTCGTCGGGGTATGTGGGAATGTTTTTCTATGGTTCGGACTCAGAAGGAATAGTAATCCCAGCTTCAGAGCTTGCCTCATCTTGAGAGTCACGAACATCCTCAGGGACGTCGGCACCTGCTGTATCTGTTGGGAGAGTTGTTTCCCCGGGCTCATCTCCTTGGAATACCGGATTGTCGTGGATGTTCGGAGGAATGCTACCCCCGATTCTAGCGTCCCCTAGTGATATGGATGATGAATCTTCTAATGTAGTAGATTTCGTCTTCGAACGGGTACCTTAGAAAACTCCGGTGGTAGGCAACCACTTAGATGATAGTTTCTTGGTCACAGTGATTGAAATCTTTGGGCTGGAGATATTTGTTTTCTTTCCTCTCCCGCTGGCGGGGATTCTCTGAGCAGAGTTGCAGTAGACGACGGGAGGCACCTCATCCTCTGAACTTGGTTGTTGCAGTCTTTGGAAGACGGACCGCCAGTCTTCCACGTACTGCCGCGTTGTTGCAGCAGCAGTTGACAATGACTTGGGTGCAGTGATGCCCGTGGGAGGACTCTTTGCACACCGAGTCCCTTTCTCTTTCCTTGCTTTTGTGAAGGATCACGTCATGCAAGTCAGATGGGTCTCGAACAACCACGTTTGCTTCCTGGTTGCGGAGAGACTTTTGGAAACCACTCTGTCCGTTTGCCGCCGGGGGCTGGACTCGAGTGGTTCTGTATAACTTCCCATCAGAGGCCCGCATAACAGTAAGCGGAGCGCTCGGATGATCAAAGGTTGGGACAGCCGACGGAGCTTGCCGAGCTTGCGCTACCCTAGACTTCTTCACTCTAGCGCCTGAGGGCACGTAGTAGGAAGAGTCTAAGTGGTGCTGTAGAGAGTCAGACACATTTTTTTGGGAGCATGAGAGCTCAGGGCCATAGGAGAGGCGGTCGAAGACAGAGCCCGAACCGCGTAGAGTGGATAATATGCGGCTGGAATCAGCAGTCTTCATACGGCGGGCAGTCGTGGCCACATAGGCCTTCTTCATGCGGCTGGAAGTCTCGGCCGCATGAGTCTCCTCCATGCGGTTGGAAGTCTTGGCTGTATGGGCATTCTGCATGCGGCTGGCAGTTTTGGCCGCATGAGCATCATGCATACGGCTGGCAATCTTTGCCGCATGAGCATCATGCATGCCGTTGGTGCCTTTATTCGGCTTCTTCCTGGACCACATAGAGTCCTTATTTGTTCATGCAAGTCCAGCATCGTAGTGTTTTCCTCTGCCGGACTTGGGGACAGCAGAGTCCTTTATTGCCTGAAGTGGAGCCGTATGAGAGTCGCCCTTGCCGTCTTGGGCAGCAGAGAGTACTTCGTCCAGAGCTTGGGGAGGAGCAAATGACTTGGGCCTCCACTCCCTACGAGCCTTCTTCGTGTGGGCTCACTTCTGGATCGGGCCAGCGCTTTCATCGGAGAGCATTTCTTCAAACGCCTGTTGGTCGAAGTGGACGACCATCTTCTGTTGTGTGGAGCCGAGTTTGGCTGCATGCGTCACCAACTTCTCAGTCGTGGAGAAGTTTTTCTCCAGCAGAGTCGCCATCGTATTTGCTATTGATTATAAAAGAACAGAACAGTTTTATGGAAGGACTGGACTTTTACTTCAAAATACAAACTCGCTCATACAAAGAAAGCCTAGGAATGAAAACCTAGGTGCAGCAATCTAAGTACAATTGTTTAGTTTTGATTCTGGGGGGTGACGATAGAGGCTAGGGAAAGCGACGGCAGCTCTGCCTTACTCCTTGGATGATCGGACGTAGCCTCGGCTCTGATGAAGAAATGCTTTCGGAGCATGTGGGAAGACTCTCCTGTCCGTTCCTTTTTCTCTCTGTGTGTCTTTTTTTTCTCCTGGGGTCTCTTTTTTTATCTCCTCCCCCTCGTTGCAAGGGAATGACACCTTGCTATTTATAGGGGTGGGGTGTCATCATTAGGGTTTGCAATGATTTCCCTAAAAAAAGTCGACGGCTTGGGGACTTAATTGCCATTTTCCTTGATCCTATTTTATTGGCAATTAATCTTGACCACTAATCTTGATTGCAATGAATCTGGACAATTAATGCTTATTGTGTAAAATCTGTATGGGCAATTAATGTTGATTGTCATGAATCTTTGGAAGCTCGGATCTCCTGCCACGTGTTTAATCCGCGTGATTGCAATAAATCTTCTTTGATTCGGGTAATTAGGATGATTGCACTAAATCTGGTTGTTGGGATTTGTTGATAAGTCTTGATTGATTTAATGCCACATATCTAACCATCATTACGGGAAAACTGATCTTCTGCCATGTGTCATAACCGCGAGCCACAGCCGCATGAGGGTGGCTTCTTAGGTTTTGAAATGCATGAAGGTGGCAGCCGCATAGGTATAGCCTCCAAAATCTGAGCCGCATAGGGGTGGTTTCCAATTGAGCCGCATAAGACTAGCCACTTGTTAAGGCTGCATGGGCATGGCCTCTCAGTATTTGAGCCGCATGGAGATGATCCCCATGATCCGAGCCACATGAGCACAGTGGCCGCATAGGGTGGCTTCTTAGGATTTGAGCCGCATGACGATGGTCTCCACGATCCAAGCCGCATGAGGGAGGTGGCAGCCGCATATGGAGCTTTGGAGTTGGTGGATCGTGCCAGCTGTATAGGAGATTTTCTTTGTTTTCCGAGGAACACGCCGTCATGTCAGAGTTCATCATTTCAGCTTTAATGTCAGAGTTATCACTTTATGTCAGAGCATTTAATGGGAGCAGTCACTTTATGGCCAGCTGTAAAAAGCAAGCTGCATAGGGCCACGTTATTCTTTCCTGAGCCGCATGAGGCTATTAGAGAGTTTCTGAGCCGCATGAGGCTCCGATAGATTCCTGAGCCGTATGAGGCTCCTTCTGTTTTGAGCCGCATGGGCTTCTTCTATTTTGAGCCGCATGGGCTTTTCTTGTTCTTTTTCATGCTTCTACACTACAGTTGAGACATACTATAGATTGGGTGTATCTTACATTGTACTACGACCTATAGCCGATTCTTCTACCTTGATATCACTTGATTGACTTGACTTAAGACATGCCATAGATTGGGAATATCTTACATTATACTACGACCTATAGCATATATTGATTGATTGATTGACTTGACTTGCAACACTATAAATTGGGAGTATCTTGTATTGTACTATGATTTATAGGAGTCTACTTGACTTTGTATCCTTTAGGAGAGAAGATCGAAACTAGAATTGGCTAATCTTGACTGGAAGTATCTTGCATTATATTACAGTCAAAATCTACTATAAATTGGGAGTATCTTGCATTGTACTACAAGCTATAGAGGTTAATCGATTGAGTGGTAGCCAAGTTTAGTTACATTTCCACACGACTCATCGTCCTTAGATATTCTTCTTACAGTGTTCTTATCCTCCACACATGTTATTTACTGTCATATTAATAGGCATGTTTTATGTATCTTGTTAGTCCTCTGAGGACCTGATGATCTCTTCAGGTTTAGCGATTGTATGGAGTTAGTTAGCAGAGCGGGATGGTAGAGGATTGCGATGCATGATACAGGTATTTGCTTGTGATATTTCTTTATTATCCTCTCGTGCTTTATTTTTAGTACCATGATATTTTCTGATTATTTTATAGACTCATATTATTCTTGGAGTCTAATCGGACATATATGCTAGTGGGCTGCAGACCACGACCCATAATTGTTTATTCTTGTTTTATTTGATTCTTGTGGATTGAGATATAGTTTAGATTAGACATGATACCCATGACCTTGACAGCTTATACGTACTCGAGTCGGGCTGGAGTCCGTTCGATACATAGCTGGCTTGATCACGAGCTTGCGTCCGAAAACCGGGTGCGGGTCGTGACAGGTCCCGTAGGACCGATCGTCCTCGCTAAGGCTTGATGCCGCACGAACCTAGGTTGCGCTCGTGCAAGGCCGGTTCCATAACTGTAAAACCCTCAAAATTTAAAAGAATATTTAAATTATTTTTTTGGATTTTATTTAATTCTAATTTATTTTTTATCTTATTTATATTATATAAAAGGACTATAGCCATGATTGAGTTTGAATATGCAAGACGACTAGAAAGTATGGCATGCCTAGCGTAGTCGGGTGCTTTAACTAGCATGCTAGCCATATTAGCAATGCCATGGTCATACTGTAATCTCTTGTATGTTAACCATTCAAATTATGGCACAAGTTATATTTTTATTTAATTAATTAGTTAAGAAATTCTTTATGACTTTTTAGGAGACCCGGTTGCACCAAACCTTCCCAAACCTCTTCCAAGCCAAACCCAACCCAATGTAGGCGTGTTGGGGATTAATAATTACATATATTTATATTTAATTCAGATTTGGATTGAATTCCATAGATAGAATTAATTAGTTCTAAATTAGGAAAGGCCTTTTTAAATCCTCAATCCAATCAATTGGCCAACTCACGAAATAACCAAATCATGCCATAGTGGACCCCCACCATATATTTCGGCCAAGCACCCCCCCCCCCCCATGACCAAACACCCCATAGGAAAAGGATTTCCACTCCTTTTCATACATGCAACCCAATAAAGCCTATATATATACATCAACTTAGCCCAAACCCAAACCCTAACTTAATTTCTTCTTTCTTTCCACCTCCATAGCCGACCACCCCTTTCCCTCTCCATATTTTCGACAGCACTTCTTCCCCCATATCCTCCATACATCATCTCCTATATTGCACACCTCTCCATCCTTCACAAAAACTCATCTCCTCTACCATACATCCACCCAACCCCTCAAAACAAACCCTAAAAACTCCATCTTCTCCATCCAACCATCTATAGCCATTGTCAACCCTTCCATACTCACCAAAAGAGGATTTGTAAGCAAGGATAGCGAGAAAGGTTGGAGCTTTGGCGAGGAGAAGTCGTCACAACATCTCTAGCAAGGACCTTTGGTAAGAAATTCTAATCTTTCCATCTCAAACCCTTACTAAAATTCTGTAAAAAACATGTTATTAAATCTTTAGAAATAATATTTTGATGGCTTTTGTTATGTATAATCATCCATAAAGGTTTCATGAAATATAGGCGTAATATTCATGTTTCGGTAGTATCAAAATTAACCTTATTATGAAGGAACTATAAGTTATTGATGCCTATTGTCGAAACTAAATTTTATGTGTGTTCATATACATAAATTAGGATTCTTAATTATTTTTTCATGATTTTAGCAACTCAAATCTGGTCGAAAAAATTGTAGGTCAAAACTAGCTAATTTCGGATAACCGGCTGACCTAGAATGTCCCAAACTTGTAGTATAACTCAACCCTTATACCTCTGATATTATTCTATAAAATAAAGTATTTTATTGTTATTTAAAATATATTTTTGGTTATTTTAGCAATTTTATGTCATTAACTATGTTCCGGACGAGTTTCGGGTAGACTAGCTGACTTAGTAATCAACCAGTCATAAATGTCTTTAGAAATATTAATTCTAGAATTTCAGAGATAAATCTGTAGAAAATTATTTAAAATATTATTTTTATGATATTATATGATTTTTAAGTATGTTATTGAAGTAGGGGCATAGCCGACTAATTAAAAGTTAGAAACCCTAAAACTGTATTTCGATGTCTCGTGGAACCTGTGTATGATTGTATGGATCTGAATGGTTCCACGAGAGATCAAATATAATTTTAACACATTACTTTGACTAATTAAGTCATATCGTAAGTTTCGTAAGTAGTGACTTAATTTAGTTAATTAATTATCTAGGAGCGTCGGATTCCGGAGGCGGGGACGCGGGAGTGGCGTTTCATATTTACAGCACGGAATCAGGCAAGATACCTTGCCTTATTTACTGTTTATAATTAGAAGCATATTTATTTATTTATTTACTGCATATTTATTATCTGTTTTCAGTTGGATCCATTATTTGCTATTTTTAGTTCACTTTATTTTGCTTTCAGTTATTTTTCCTTCTTGCCTTTTTTGTATGCATATGGACCTAGTCTTAGCGAACTACCTTCTGTTAGTGACCTTGGGAGGGAGAAAACAGTTAAATGTATGGGCTACCCAAATACAAAAGTCGTAGTAATTGCGTACTACGGTAGTCGTGTCACGGTGGTCATTAGCCTCGAGCTATATGGACTAATGGGTCACGTGGGCCACTAGCCTCGAGTTATGCCAGCTAATAGTGTTGGTACTTGACGTGTGCGTGTTGTGTTGTTACCTTGTCCTCGGGGAGTCAGCCTTCACCTGCCCATACATCGAGATAACTTCTAAATTTTCTACTAGAAAGGTTAGGAGACCTTAGCAAATTTCATGTTCCAATCATGGCATAGAAAAATGTCATATCATGGAATAGTATGTTATCCCTCGTCCTTGTTTGGTTGTAGGGGTAGCCTACTGTTTCGATGATAGAATATTGAGCCGTGTTATGGTTTGGACACTTTACTTTATCTTTATTTTATGGTACATTTATATCCAGTTCATATGGCATGTTCTTCATGTATCTTGTTACATCCCTCTGAGGATCTGGTGATCTCTCCAGGTATAGGCGCTTTCCCGCAGGAGTATGCATTGGCACTGGATCCTTCATACCTTGATGACGAGGCATCTCCCGCTGATATCTAGATTTAGCTTATTCTTTGAGATTCACAGTAAATATCTACTTTATTTAAGATTATTTTCATTGCTGTTTGGTGTGGGCATGTCCACCCGGCTACCTTTTGACTCACTCATTTATTCTATTTGGACTTCTATTATCTTCTGAGTGTGCTGTAGATGAGATATAGTTTTATGATGTTCTGGCCTGCGATTTATATTATTACAGCTTATGTATATATACGAGGATTCCTTACATTGGAGTATTCTTCGTATATATGCAGTTGGCATGTCCACGTACTTGGTCCTAAGTATTTTGGGACCGGGGTGTTACATGTTTTTGTGGTGGCCCATGCAGGTTAAAAAAATATTGTTGGGTTACATGACTGTGTCCAACAAGCCTGCATATATGAATAGGAAAAGTATCTCATCCGTGATTATTTCCTCCTTTGACCTCCCAAACTTTTCAAACTCTCTTTGATTACCTATTGTAACGCCCCGGTCCCAAAATACGTAGGACTAGGAACGTAGTATGCCAGCTGCATGTGCATGAGATATGCTCCAATATATAGAAATCTTAAACACACACATAAGCTGTAATGTGAATAATAATAGACAGTCACAGGTAAAAACTACGTCTTATCCACACAGAATATAAAGAAAAATGGTATCTCATGAATTAATATAAATATCAAATATGGTTGTTGATCGGGCAGAGACAAATCCACTACCGACACTAACATAAACTGAAAGGAAAAAGAGTCCAATCTCTAAGATAAATAGAATACGAAAAGATAACTAAATAGGCTCCTCCACCCAGTAAGGGCAACCGTGATCAGAAGGTACGACGCGCTCGAATGTGTAGGATGAATCTAGACGTGAGCCATACTCCTACAGAAAGTCCTGTACATCTATACCTGGAGAGATCACTAGGTCCTCAGAGGCACATAATAAGATATAAAAGTATATGCCATATAAACTGAATATAAAACTGCTCAATAATAATAAGTCAATCAAATCATATCCTGGTCCAATATACCACCGTTTGAATTAGTGTACCATCCCCCCAACCAAACAAGGACAGGAGATGGTACCCTAATCCGTGATGATGTATCTTTCCAAGACATGAATCCAATATAAGCTATCCGGACCACAACAAGGTCCAGTCCCTTCTCATCGAAGTAGTGAGCCACACCTACAACCAAACAAGGACAAGATGTGGCAAACTAGTCCGCGATAAGTCACTCTTCCGAGCCAAGGTCCGATACAAGTACCCAAACCAAGAGTATTCATACCTAACGGATAAGGGTGTCTAACCGTTCTAAATGAATGCAGTTTAAGAACACCCCTTCAATGCATGGGCTCTCTGGCTAAAATAGGATCGGCATAGTCCCCACTTGGGGCACCAGGGGCCTCAAGCATAACCGTTCCTCGAACGGGCAGGCAAGAAACAAGGGTCATCAACCTGCATCTCCGGCGGACCGTACGGTCACAGGAGAAAGTATATAGTAGCCCATACATTAAGGATATGTCCTCTCCACCCAATACCTATATGTTGCCTTGACAACACATAACCTCTATAACCGCTAAGACAGACTAATCATGCAATTCTATTAGCAGTTATTCCTATCGCACGACTTATATGTACTGGTGGCCAGCCAATCAAGCATTTCTAAGTTCTATATGCGACTCACAACATCGTGATACAAATGTGACAAGGCCTATGAATGCAACACCACAAGGTGGTCCCTTAACTCTAGGTTTAATTTTGTAAAACCTTAACAGCAGGAATATAACAAGTATCATAGTTATTTTACAGGAAAAATAACGAATAAATGCATGAATATGAGCTAAGAAAATAAACAACAATGGTAAGGTATCTTGCCTGGGGTAGTGTGAAGAACGGCGATGCCTGATGACTCAACTCGTCAGAATAGGGAAGCAACGAAAGCCAAATCCTACGGACGACCTCGGATGCTGAAATAAACATCACAAAAAGATTTGGCATAAAAGAAATACCTAGGAAACGCCAATCCAAAAGTCCAATTCTGGAACAGGGGCAAAACTGTAATTTTGGGTCAAAATGATGTCCGTCGTTGGACCCGTTTTGTACCAAAACGTGTGCCAGAACCTACGGTCTCCAAAGTTGCCAAATTATATGTCTACGGGTCCGGTTTGAGGAGACGAACCCAACTGTATGTCCAAAGAAGAATTCTGGCAAACCGTGCAAAAAATTGCCTGTTGGGTCGGGTTACGGGCCCGCCAATTTGGCTTTCCGATCAACCTTCTCAGAATCGAACAAAACTTGGCATACAGGACCAAAAAATTGATACGGTCCTGATGGCGTAAGTTTTGCGTCGATCTGACGAACGTGCACGAAGTTATGGTCAAGTTTGCAAAATACGGGGGTATCTCGACGGATACGTACTGATTTCGTCGCGCATGTGCAACAAAATCGAGTTCCGTCTTTTTCCACATGTCGGCAACATCTATACCCGTCTTTTGGTACATATAGTGCGCGACCACGTCGCCCGGTGTAGCACTTGTCTCCCAATTTTTTTTTAGTTATTTTAGAAAGAATTTTTATTTTTATTTTTATTTTGTTTATTATTATCATTTATATGATGGTTTGAATCGTAGGTAAATAGAGATTTGATTTGGGATCACAAGGGTGCGTACCTAGGCCTATAGCTTAAGTATAGTAAAAATAGGACATATGTGGTCCCCAGGGTCCCCAGATAGCCCCTAGTATGTTATCTCACCATTTTAGAATTTTCAGGATTTTATGGAGATTTTTTATATATTATTTTATTAATTTTCTAAGCTTCTAGGAATTTCTGTGAGAGCACCCGAGGGTATTATTGAGGTCAAATAATTTATTTGGGCTCTAGAACCCTTAAAATATTTTCTATATTTTTCTAGGAATTTTTAGGAATTTTCTGGGATTTATTTGGAAATTTTAGGATTTTTCTGAAATTTTTAATTAATTTTCTGAATATTAAAAACCTATTTTCTAAATTATATACCCAGTCAGCCTCACGGGGGCCCACCCGTCAGCCGCTGGAGCGGTGTGGGCGGGCCCACGTGTCTGTGAGAGGGGGGGTGTAGGGCTCGGTCTCGAGCCGTATTGCTAGTCCGAGTTGGACTCGGAGCCGCCCAGCCTAGCCGGCTCCAATGTGAGCCGTTCGATCTGGGCGGAGCGCACTGGATTACGCCACGTGTTCCGCCCAGCCGCTAGCCGACTTAGCCGACCCCTTTATATATATATATATATATATATGATTTAGGTTTTTTCCGAAACCCTAGTTATTTTTCAGCAGTTTTTTGTGGAGAGTTCAATAGGGATTCTTCGACTTCGCGGGGCGATTGCCGTTGATCTAGACGTCCTTTTTGCGCGCCATTTTTTTTTATTGGAAGCGTATTGAGGTTAGGTTTCGGATTATATAAATTATTTTCTGGTATTTTGTCCTCGAATTTCTGAATAATTATTTGAGTGTCGGTTGTCCAAAAATTTACACGTCGTACGGTTTTCGAGATTTCGAGCAATCCCGAACTCCGTTTCGCGATCCGTTTGAAGTTTTGGAAAGCTGACACAGAGTCCTAAAACATATAATTTTTCCAGAAATTCAGAGTTTCATCTAGTATTTTATTTTGTTTATAGAAGTCAGATTTGGTCAACGGTTCATCGATTTGGTCATGGTTAGCCATAATGGCAATAACTTTTGACCAAAGCGTGATTTTGTGGCACGGTTGATTCCAGCGCACTCATGGCACTGAAATCTATCATGTTGCACACTCAAACTTTGAATTCATAATATTTGACTATTAAGTCAACAGTATGTCTCGGTTTGCGTGCCACGGGTCTCGATTTTGGAACCGTGTATTTCCTTGGCCAAATTTTTGGGTGTAGATTGTTATTTCAGAATTAAATAGGTTGAAATAAGATTTTAGATGATTTATTCCAGAATTAGAATAGATTAATTGATTTAACCCATTAGCCACTTTCTAGGATTTTTAGAGTGGGATTATATATCTAACTTGTGGTTGTTTGTGCGACGGGGTTCGTGGGATGATGGCTTGATTTGATAGCTTCTAGGCCGGAGTTCATATTGTCTTCAACTTGTGAAATCAATCCGTCCAAGAGTTCAGGCAAGTACTTGTTGACACCTTCATGTGCATTTACTTTATATTGTCGTATTTCACTTATACATGCTATCTTCTGGGTCTTGACTGTTACACACACGAGAGTTGAGTGTTTGACTATTGAGCATGTTTTCTCATTGTTATCTTGATCGTTATCATGATCGTGTTTTCATGATTGTGAGGTATGGATATTGGAGGGGTACAATTACTAGGCACGTGGACAAAGCCCAGATGGTATCGTTGGCAACTCTCCCGTTTACGGGGGCGGGCCTTATAACTTCATCGTTCGCCCAAGCCGTCCATGTGTAGGAACGTTGTACTTCTCACGACACGTGCACTACGAGTGTTTATATGAGTCTCATTACTTTTCATGCTTGTTACTTTCCTTATCAGTTCTTCCATCTCATGATTTCTTGTTCATATTGTTCATTATTTCCATTGATTCTTACTTTCTATATTTAGTGTTATATTACTTTATATTGTACTTGTATCATGTTGGTTTAGACTTGTACTTGTTCTAATCCTGACTGGATAACCATTTTTCAGTTGTAGACGACGCGATATGTCCAGAGGTTTACGGTGAGTATGTTGGAGACACTGATGTCACTGGCGTACCCGGTTCCAGCACTGATGCGAATTAGCATATTTTCTTCCTTATGGATTCGCATTAGTTAGTAGTTATAGTTATGGAGTTAGTTGTCCATTTTATTTTCTATTATCCGGGTTTGTTCCTGAGACTTTCTGAGTTGTAGTGGATTTTTCATATTTATAATATTGAGACTATTGGATATTTTAGTGATTTTTGCTGGCTTTGTTGTGGATGATATATATGCGTGTTGTGCTTGTTGTGGACCATTGTTATCATAGACAGCGTACTACCGCCGATGCCGCGGCGTAGGCTGGACTTGGCCACGTACTCGTATCCCAAAATTGGGAGCGGGTCGTGACAAGTTTTTATGGTGGCCCATGCAGGTCCAATTTCGTAAAAGACTGCGAACTCGTGGTAGTGCTTAAGTTAGCTGTACTACTGCGAGCTTGCAAATAGAGTTGAAGTTAGGAGGTTGTATCATCCACAAAATAGGATTTCTAACCCTATGAGTCTATTTTATCTTAAGATCTTATTGTCTCTTAGTTTGCATCTTGCTTGATTCCGTCCGTGATTTCTTCGATATGTTTGTATCTTCCGTTCTAACCATATCCTTTCTTTCCTTTTAGTTTGCAATGGTTGAGACAAGGCGCAGTGCGATCCGTAGGGGGAAAAGGGTAGCTAACCCTTATACTACTCCCGAACCCGAGGGATCGACAGCAGAGAGTACTGAGTTCGTAGAGCCTTCTAACCATCAACAAGATAGGGTTAGTGCTGAGGATCTTCCACCACCACCACAAACAGCCCCAACCCAAGGAGTAACTGTAGACGGAGCTCATCTCCTTACGTTACTCCAAGGCATGATGGAGACTCAGCAGAGACATGCAGATGTTCTAGAAAGGAGCGTAGAAACACGACAAGATCGTGTGGGTACTATTGATGGGTTTCGCAAGATGAACCCACCTCCCTTTACTGGCTCGGAGAAACCCATAGAAGTCACCAACTAGCTAGTGGAGATAGAGACACTACTAGAGGCATCAGAGCTGCCACCGGAGAAATGGATAAAAGCAGTGAAGTTGCAGCTCAAGGACAATGCACATCATTGGTGGGCAGCACAAGAAAGACGGTTGGGCAAGAATGTGTTATGGGAAGAGTTTACGGACCTCTTCAATACCATATTCTTCCCTACCACTGTTCGAAAAGAGCTGCGGGATCAGTTCATACGGCTAGAGCAGGGGAGTATGACAGTGGACGAATATGATACAGAATTTAGTCGCTTGAGTCGTTTTGCTCCTACTCTTGTATCTACAGAAGAAGAGAAGGCGGAGAAGTTCCATTTTGGGCTGAATTACAAGTTGCAGAGTTTAACAGCGTCAGTAGACCCAACATCCTATACAGTTATCTTGAATGCAGCTAGGCGTCAAGAATCTATCCTAAGGCAGAAAGTAGCTTCCCAAAAGAGAGGTAGAGATGGTAGTAATCAAGAATCGTCAAAACGTCCTAATATTTCTCAGAAGACCCTTCAAATCCAGCATCAACCTCCAACTAGGGTGGTATCATCCCAGCCACAACAGCAGCCTATCCCACCCAAGCCTAAGTGTAATTATTGTGGAAAAGAAGGACACAAGGGAGACCATTGTAGGAAGAGGTTAGGACTTTGTCTCCTTTGTGGAGCACCAGACCACCAAGTGCGAGAATGTCCCGCAGCATTAGCTCATAAGCTAAATTTGCAACAGCAGTTGGGAGGAGTACAGCGTCAAGGACAAGCATTTGTGGCTGTGACTCAACCCCAAGACTTAGGTAACTTAAATATGTTATCTTGAAAGCCTTCTTTAGTTTTAGTTGTTATGCATGCTTAGTTAGTTGTTAGTTCACTTATGTTCCTAGCCACTATCTCTCCATGACTTAGATTAAGAAATTATTGTTTGTAAGAGTTAGGTATTATACTATGTTATTTGTGATGTTTTGATTTTTAAGGACAAAAATCTTTTAAGGGGGATAGTTTGTAGCACTTGTCTCCCAAATTTTTTTTAGTTATTTTAGAGAGAATTTTAATTTTTATTTTTATTTTGTTTATTATTATCATTTATATGATGGTTTGAATCGTAGGTAAATAGAGATTTGATTTGGGATCACAAGGGTGCGTACCTAGGCCTATAGCTTAAGTATAGTAAAACTAGGACATATGTGGTCCCCAGGGTCCCCAGATAGCCCCTAGTATGTTATCTCACCATTTTAGAATTTTTCAGGATTTTATGGAGATTTTTTTATATATTATTTTATTAATTTTCTAAGCTTCTAGGAATTTCTGTGAGAGCACCCGAGGGTATTGTTGAGGTCAAATAATTTATTTGGGCTCTAGAACCCTTAAAATATTTTCTATATTTTTCTAGGAATTTTTCGGAATTTTTTGGGATTTATTTGGAATTTTTAGGATTTTTCTGGAATTTTTAATTAATTTTCTGAATATTAAAAACCTATTTTCTAAATTATATACCCAGTCAGCCTCACGGGGGCCCACCCGTCAGCCGCTGGAGCGGTGTGGGCGGGCCCACGTGTCTGTGAGAGGGGGGGTGTAGGGCTCGGTCTCGAGCCGTATTGCTAGTCCGAGTTGGACTCGGAGCCGCCCAGCCTAGCCGGCTCCAATGTGAGCCGTTCGATCTGGGCGGAGCGCACTGGATTGCGCCACGTGTTCCGCCCAGCCGCTAGCCGACTTAGCCGACCCCTTTATATATATATATATATATGATTTAGGTTTTTTCCGAAACCCTAGTTATTTTTCAGCAGTTTTTTGTGGAGAGTTCAATAGGGATTCTTCGACTTCGCGGGGCGATTGCCGTTGATCTAGACGTCTTTTTTGCGCGCTATTTTTTTTATTGGAAGCGTATTGAGGTTAGGTTTCGGATTATATAAATTATTTTCTGGTATTTTGTCCTCGAATTTCTGAATAATTATTTGAGTGTCGGTTGTCCAAAAATTTACACGTCGCACGGTTTTCGAGATTCCGAGCAATCCCGAACTCCGTTTCACGATCTGTTTGAAGTTTTGGAAAGCTGACATAGAGTCCTAAAACATATAACTTTTCTAGAAATTCAGAGTTTCATCTAGTATTTTATTTTGTTTATAGAAGTCAGATTTGGTCAACGGTTCATCGATTTGGTCATAGTTAGCCATAATGGCAATAACTTTTGACCAAAGCGTGATTTTGCGGCACGGTTGATTCCAGCGCACTCATGGCGCTGAAATCTATCATCTTGCACACTCAAACTTTGAATTCATAATGTTTGACTATTAAGTCAACAGTATGTCTCGGTTTGCGTGCCACGGGTCTCGATTTTGGAACCGTGTATTTCCTTGGCCAAATTTTTGGGTGTAGATTGTTATTTCAGAATTAAATAGGTTGAAATAAGATTTTAGATGATTTATTCCAGAATTAGAATAGATTAATTGATTTAACCCATTAGCCACTTTCTAGGATTTTTAGAGTGGGATTATATATCTAACTTGTGGTTGTTTGTGCGACGGGGTTCGTGGGATGATGGCTTGATTTGATAGCTTCTAGGCCAGAGTTCATATTGTCTTCAACTTGTGAAATCAATCCGTCCAAGAGTTCAGGCAAGTACTTGTTGACACCTTCATGTGCATTTACTTTATATTGTCGTATTTCACTTATACATGCTATCTTCTGGGTCTTGACTGTTACACACACGAGAGTTGAGTGTTTGACTATTGAGCATGTTTTCTCATTATTATCTTGATCGTTATCATGATCGTGTTTTCGTGATTGTGAGGTATGGATATTGGAGGGGTACAATTACTAGGCACGTGGACAAAGCCCAGATGGTATCGTTGGCAACTCTCCCGTTTACGGGGGCGGGCCTTATAACCTCACCGTTCGCCCAAGCCGTCCATGTGTAGGAACGTTGTACTTCTCATGACACGTGTACTACGAGTGTTTATATGAGTCTCATTACTTTTCATGCTTGTTACTTTCCTTATCAGTTCTTCCATCTCATAATTTTTTGTTCATATTGTTCATTATTTCCATTGATTCTTACTTTCCATATTTAGTGTTATATTACTTTATATTGTACTTGTATCATGTTGGTTTAGACTTGTACTTGTTCCAATCCTGACTGGATAACCATTTTTCAGTTGTAGACGACGCGATATGTCCAGAGGTTTACGGTGAGTATGTTGGAGACACTGATGTCACTGGCGTACCCGGTTCCAGCACTGATGCGAATTAGCATATTTTCTTCCTTATGGATTCGTATTAGTTAGTAGTTATAGTTATGGAGTTAGTTGTCCATTTTATTTTCTATTATCCGGGTTTGTTCCTGAGACTTTCTGAGTTGTAGTAGATTTTTCATATTTATAATATTGAGACTATTGGATATTTTAGTGATTTTTGCTGGCTTAGTTGTGGATGATATATATGCGTGTTGTGCTTGTTGTGGACCATTGTTATCATAGACAGCGTACTACCGCCGATGCCGCGGCGTAGGCTGGACTTGGCCACGTACTCGTATCCCAAAATTGGGAGCGGGTCATGACAAGTTTTTATAGTGGCCCATGCAGGTCCAATTTCGCAAAAGACTGCGAACTCGTGGTAGTGCTTAAGTTAGCTGTACTACTACGAGCCTACAAATAGAGTTGAAGTTAGGAGGTTGTATCATCCACAAAATAGGATTTCTAACCCTATGAGTCTATTTTATCTTAAGATCTTATTGTCTCTTAGTTTGCATCTTGCTTGATTCCGTCCGTGATTTCTTCGATATGTTTGTATCTACCGTTCTAACCATATCCTTTCTTTCCTTTTAGTTTGCAATGGTTGAGACAAGGCGCAGTGCGATCCGTAGGGGGAAAAGGGTAGCTAACCCTTATACTACTCCCGAACCCGAGGGATCGACAGCAGAGAGTACTGAGTTCGTAGAGCCTTCTAACCATCAATAAGATAGGGTTAGTGCTGAGGATCTTCCACCACCACCACAAACAGCCCCAACCCAAGGAGTAACTGTAGACGGAGCTCATCTCCTTACGTTACTCCAAGGCATGATGGAGACTCAGCAGAGACATGCAGATGTTCTAGAAAGGAGCGTAGAAACACGACAAGATCGTGTGGGTACTATTGATGGGTTTCGTAAGATGAACCCACCTCCCTTTACTGGCTCGGAGAAACCCATAGAAGTCACCAACTAGCTAGTGGAGATAGAGACACTACTAGAGGCATCAGAGTTGCCACCGGAGAAATGGATAAAAGCAGTGAAGTTGCAGCTCAAGGACAATACACATCATTGGTGGGCAGCACAAGAAAGACGGTTGGGCAAGAATGTGTTATGGGAAGAGTTTACGGACCTCTTCAATACCATATTCTTCCCCACCACTGTTCGAAAAGAGCTGCGGGATCAGTTCATACGGCTAGAGCAGGGGAGTATGACAGTGGACGAATATGATGCAGAATTTAGTCGCTTGAGTCGTTTTGCTCCTACTCTTGTATCTACAGAAGAAGAGAAGGCGGAGAAGTTCCATTCTGGGCTGAATTACAAGTTGCAGAGTTTAACAGCGTCAGTAGACCCAACATCCTATACAGCTATCTTGAATGCAGCTAGGCGTCAAGAATCTATCCTAAGGCAGAAAGTAGCTTCCCAAAAGAGAGGTAGAGATGGTAGTAATCAAGAATCGTCAAAACGTCCTAATATTTCTTAGAAGACCCTTCAAATCCAGCATCAACCTCCAACTAGGGTGGTATCATCCCAGCCACAACAGCAGCCTATCCCACCCAAGCCTAAGTGTAATTATTATGGAAAAGAAGGACACAAGGGAGACCATTGTAGGAAGAGGTTAGGACTTTGTCTCCTTTGTGGAGCACCAGACCACCAAGTGCGAGAATGTCCCGCAGCATTAGCTCATAAGCCAATTTCGCAACAGCAGTTGGAAGGAGTACAACGTCAAGGACAAGCATTTGTGGCTGTGACTTAACCCCAAGACTTAGGTAACTTAAATATGTTCTCTTGAAAGCCTTCTTTAGTTTTAGTTGTTATGCATGCTTAGTTAGTTGTTAGTTCACTTATGTTCCTAGCCACTATCTCTCCATGACTTAGATTAAGAAATTATTGTTTGTAAGAGTTAGGTATTATACTATGTTATTTGTGATGTTTTGATTTTTGAGGACAAAAATCTTTTAAGGGGGATAGTTTGTAGCACTTATCTCCCGAATTTTTTTAGTTATTTTAGAGAGAATTTTTATTTTTATTTTTATTTTGTTTATTATTATCATTTATATGATGGTTTAAATCGTAGGTAAATAGAGATTTGATTTGGGATCACAAGGGTGCGTACCTAGGCCTACAGCTTAAGTATAGTAAAACTAGGACATATGTGGTCCCCAGGGTCCCCAGATAGCCCCTAGTATGTTATCTCACCATTTTAGAATTTTCAGGATTTTATGGAGATTTTTTTATATATTATTTTATTAATTTTCTAAGCTTCTAGGAATTTCTGTGAGAGCACCCGAGGGTATTGTTGAGGTCAAATAATTTATTTGGGCTCTAGAACCCTTAAAATATTTTCTATATTTTTCTAGGAATTTTTAGCAATTTTCTGGGATTTATTTGGAATTTTTAGGATTTTTCTGGAATTTTTAATTAATTTTCTGAATATTAAAAACCTATTTTCTAAATTATATACCCAGTCAGCCTCTCGGGGGCCCACCCGTCAGCCGCTGGAGCGGTGTGGGCGGGCCCACGTGTCTGTGAGAGGGGGGTGTAGGGCTCGGTCTCGAGCCGTATTGCTAGTCCGAGTTGGACTCGAAGCCGCCCAGCCTAGCCGGCTCCAATGTGAGCCGTTCGATCTGGGCGGAGTGCACTGGATTGCGCCACGTGTTCCGCCCAGCCGCTAGCCGACTTAGCCGACCCCTTTATATATATATATATATATATATATATATATATATATATATATATATATATATATATATATATATATGATTTAGGTTTTTTCCGAAACCCTAGTTATTTTTCAGCAGTTTTTTGTGGAGAGTTCAATAGGGATTCTTCGACTTCGCGGGGCGATTGCCGTTGATCTAGACGTCCTTTTTGTGCGCCGTTTTTTTTATTGGAAGTGTATTGAGGTTAGGTTTCGGATTATATAAATTATTTTCTGGTATTTTGTCCTCGAATTTCTGAATAATTATTTGAGTGTCGGTTGTCCAAAAATTTACACGTCGTACGGTTTTCGAGATTTCGAGCAACCCCGAACTCCGTTTCGCGATCCGTTTGAAGTTTTGGAAAGATGACACAGAGCTCTAAAACATATAATTTTTCCAGAAATTCAAAGTTTCATCTAGTATTTTATTTTGTTTATAGAAGTCAGATTTGGTCAACGGTTCATCGATTTGGTCATGGTTAGCCATAATGGCAATAACTTTTGACCAAAGCGTAATTTTGCGACACGGTTGATTCCAGCGCACTCATGGCGCTGAAATCTATCATGTTGCACACTCAAACTTTGAATTCATAATGTTTGACTATTAAGTCAACAGTATGTCTCGATTTGCGTGCCACGGGTCTCGATTTTGGAACCGTGTATTTCCTTGGCCAAATTTTTGGGTGTAGATTGTTATTTCAGAATTAAATAGGTTGAAATAAGATTTTATATGATTTATTCCAGAATTAGAATAGATTAATTGATTTAACCCATTAGCCACTTTCTAGGATTTTTAGAGTGGGATTATATATCTAACTTGTGGTTGTTTGTGCGACGGGGTTCGTGGGATGATGGCTTGATTTGATAGCTTCTAGGCCGGAGTTCATATTGTCTTCAACTTGTGAAATCAATCCGTCCAAGAGTTCAGGCAAGTACTTGTTGACACCTTCATGTGCATTTACTTTATATTGTCGTATTTCACTTATACATGCTATCTTCTGGGTCTTGACTGTTACACACACGAGAGTTGAGTGTTTGACTATTGAGCATGTTTTCTCATTGTTATCTTGATCGTTATCATGATCGTGTTTTCGTAATTGTGAGGTATGGATATTGGAGGGGTACAATTACTAGGCACGTGGACAAAGCCCAGATGGTATCGTTGGCAACTCTCCCATTTTCGGGGGCGGGCCTTATAACCTCATCGTTCGCCCAAGCTGTCCATGTGTAGGAACATTGTACTTCTCACGACACGTGCACTACGAGTGTTTATATGAGTCTCATTATTTTTCATGCTTGTTACTTTCCTTATCAGTTCTTCCATCTCATGATTTCTTGTTCATATTGTTCATTATTTCCATTGATTCTTACTTTCCATTTTTAGTGTTATATTACTTTATATTGTACTTATATCATGTTGGTTTAGACTTTTACTTGTTCTAATCCTGACTGGATAACCATTTTTCAGTTGTAGACGACGCGATCTGTCCAGAGGTTTACGGTGAGTATGTTGGAGACACTGATGTCACAGGCGTACCCGGTTCCAGCACTGATGCGAATTAGCATATTTTTTTCCTTATGGATTCGCATTAGTTAGTAGTTATAGTTATGGAGTTAGTTGTCCATTTTATTTTCTATTATCCGGGTTTGTTCCCGAGACTTTCTGAGTTGTAGTGGATTTTTCATATTTATAATATTGAGACTATTGGATATTTTAGTGATTTTTGCTGGCTTAGTTGTGGATGATATATATGCGTGTTGTGCTTATTGTGGACCATTGTTATCATAGACAGCGTACTACAGCCGATGCCGCGGCGTAGGCTGGACTTGGCCACGTACTCGTATCCCAAAATTGGGAGCGGGTCGTGACACCCGGTTTGTCGGGGTGTACGCCGTATCGGGAAATGTTTTCTAAAATTTTAGTTTCAAAAACAGATTTTTCTTGAATCTTTAACATCAACTATCTTCCTGTATAATAACTGAAATATAAGTCCAACTGGTGCATATATGTTGTGTTTCACTATTTTCAGTTGGTTTGTTGAAACCCTCAGTATATGGGTCAAAAATCGGCTTCCAAGTCGATGTTCTGGGTAGCCTAAAACTTTTCTATTCTGACAGTTTTCTCGGGAAGTTTGGTTCAAATTCTCTAGCAAGATATTAGGGTTTACTAGCTTCTATCTGAAGGGGTTTTAGAGAGGGTTAGATAGGCTCTATGTAGGATTCGATGAAATTGAAAGTAATCGAGTATGATGGAAGAACGACAAGGGAGAAGTTTGCATAACTGCGGTCGAGTAAAACAGAGTTGCTCTATTTTTTGGTCGGCCGACGGTGTTCAGGCGACGGCGGCCGGTCGACGACGACGAGATGGCGGCGCCAAAGCGTGCGGGTCACGCTGGAGTCGATCCTCGAGGTCGGGAAGGTAGTTTGCTAGGGTTTCGAGGGGGTGAAGTCTCTCATACGCGGTATATATATAGCTGCTGTGCTATATAAGTCGGCCAAGGTGGAAATATTCGTGGGCTAGCTGGACTGGGCTTGGCTACTTAGAGAGAATTGGTGGGTCGTGCCCTGTAGGCTGGGCTCTCTTAATTCTTTTTTATTTATTTATTTATAACATTTAGCATATATATATATATATATATATATATATATATATATATATATATATATATATATATATATATATATATATATATATATATACCTATTTATTCTTTCTATACCTTACAAATTTTCCTATTTGAAACTAAAATACAATTAATAAACTTTATAACCTAAATTTATATATATTAATTAATCTTTTTATTGCATCCATTTATTTAAAAAGAATAATCCTTTATCATTTAATCATGTACAAAAACAACAAAATAATTTCTAATATTATTTGCTATTTTCTAATATATTTTAAATAATTATTGGGTACCAAGTATAGAATTATTATCCATCTATAGCAATCTAACATATATATATATTTTTTTTATTTTTATTTTTTTTAACATATATATATATATATATATATATATATATAATATATATATATATATATATATATATATATATATATATATATATATATATATATATATATATATATATATATAATATATATATATGTATATATATATATATATATATATATATATATATATATATATATATATATATATATATATATATATATATAATTATCTAGTTATGTAAATTGTATATTAAAGAGAATGTTTTAAATGAATAGATAAAAGTAAACTTAAATATTAAAATGTAAAAATCTTCCCAGAGTTTGGGGGTTTACATCCTACCCAACTTATAAAAATTTCGTCCTCGAAATTAAAATAAGACTTAATAAAAATATAATAGAGCGAAATATGAAAAGAGAGTAAGTGTTTCAACTCATAACTTGTTGTCAGCAAGGGTGAAGGAGGTAGGGTACAAAAATTTAAATGGGCACCATATTCTACCAGTTGGGGGGTTATTCTTAGTCTTACAATGGATAATGGGCATCCAGTTGTTTGAGGGATTCGTTTGGTCTTGCATGGTTAAAAATCAAGTGGGATGAGAATTTCTTCCGAGGTTGTTCTAAGGGTTAATAAGTCGTGCACGAGGTGTAATTGAAACGGAGCATAAGATGGTGTGTTTGTGTGGGGCCTATGAGTTATGTGTGTAGGGTGGTTTGTCTAGTTCATGAGAGTAAAATTTATTGGAAGGAAAAGGCTAGTGTTGTGCTCCAAATATCGAAGTCACGGTAGAGGCATCAAAATGACACTTGGTAGAATTTGACGTCATAAACTACTTGATTTATCAACTCAAGTGAAGAACTTTTGTCAAGCTTATAGAGGCGTTCTTAGAGGTTGAATGACTAACCTTTCTATAGCATTCCAAGGTTATTAACGGGGTCACAGATCATGCATATAGTTTTCTAATGGTATCGATGATTGTGTTCATGCATTTGGGTTGAGAACTAGTAATCACAACAGAAAGAAGCATTATGTTATGCCTATAGACTATCTAGTAAAGGTGTGGTTTTGGTGACATGTCATGACTAATAACACAATGGTATAACTAGGATAATACCTGCTAGATTCTCAATCTCAGGATGGGTGTCTATCGCCTCCATGGTAAATGCCTGTCCACGCCTTTGTCTATTCATTTCCTGCCTAAAATGAGCTGCCTGGTCAGGTAAAGGTGGTCTCTGTTGATATCCTTGTGGTGCTCCTATTCCCGGTGCTTGGGGTCTTGGCATCTGCTGCTGAGCTGGTGCTAAAGCATATAGTGTTGGTCCTTGGGTCTGCTGATGCGGTGCTAAGTCATGTCGTCCAGGACAATCTTTGACCTTGTGTTGCTTCGATCCACATCCTAAACAGTGGCCCAACCGAATGCGATAATCTCTCTGAATGTGCCCTTGTCTTCCTGTCATGACCTGCACCCGCTTTTTGGATGCGAGCTCGTGAGCAAGCCAGCTACGCATCAAGCGGACTCCAGCCCGACTCGAATACGTAAACGCTGTCACGGCTATGGTAAACTGCCAAATCATGGCAAAACAATTCTATATCTCTAATCCATAATAAGTGTACGAAACATGAATGAAAATTATGGGTTGTGGTCTACAGCCCACTAGTATATATGTCCGATAAGACTCAAAGAATATACCAAGAGTCTCTAAAGTGAATCAATAAGCAGGATATCTCATGATAAGGAATGTAAAGCACGAAAGGATAACAATGTAATATCACTAACAAATACCTGAATCATGCATCACGATCATCTACCACCCCGCTCTGCTAACTAACCCCATACAATCGCTAAACCTGAAGAGATCTTCAGGTCCTCAGAGAACATAGCATGATACATAAAAATATGTCTATCTAGCAGTTTAATCATGCAGGATAATATAAACAGGATATAAACAAGGAACGATACTAACTTGGCAAGAGACTACGACCAAACTGCTAACAAGTGACTAACAAAAAGTGGCTGCTGACAGGTGACTATGAATTGAATACAAGAACAACTACACGTAACTGAACTGCTGGATGAACAATGAACACGAGATCAATGGAATACCAAACCCTCGCCCCGAGTGGACTCACAGGTTTAAACTAATCACTAACCTTCGTCCCGAGTGTGGACTCTCTGGTTAGTTCTAATCACTAACCCTCATCCCGAGTGTGGACTCTCTGGTTAGTTCACGGCAAGGCACCCTCGTCCCGAGTGTGGACTCTCTGGTGCAAGTATAACATCCTCGTCCCGAGTCTGGACTCTCTGATGTAAACAGATCACGGCAAACACCCTCGTCCCGAGTGGACTCTCTGGTACCAAGGAAACAAATACCCTCATCCCAAGTGTGGACTCTCTGGTGCAACCGATCTACCCTCGTCCCGAGTGTGGACTCTCTGGTTAAGGAAAAATGATACAGGAAAATAGCAATTCAATCACACATACTCGTTCCAAGACACGACTCAGTCAGGGTATAGATGAGGCTAGGTACGACTCAGTCAAGACACAGTCAAGTCCAGTATAACTACACTGTCAAGTCAAGCAAGACCATAAACTGGTGAACACGGTATATAAAAAATAGATAAATTAAGTCAATTAAAAAACTAATGAATCATATAACATCTATAACAAATAGAGTATCAATGATAATACAATAATAACATGAAGACTATAAACATAAAATTAAACTATAGAGGGAGACGAGGTATCTTGTCTGGTGGTTGCACGTAGATCCACAAGTGTCATCAACTGATAAGCCATAAAATCCACATCATCACAACTATCTTCGAAAGCTGAAACAGACATAGCCAATATTCTTAGAATAATCAAATTAGCTAGGATTGTCTGTCCTTAAGTCCAATTCTGGACACAGGGGCAAAACATAATTTCAGGTCAAAACGGTGTCCGCCATTGGACCCGTTTTGCACCGAAAAGCGTGCCAGAGTCCATGGTTTCTAAAGTCATCAAACTACATGTCTACAGATTCATTTTGATGATATGAACCCAACGGTATGTCTAATTTTGGATTCCGGTGGGCCGTACACAAAATTGCCCGTTGAATCGGATCGTGGGGCCCGCAAAACGGCGATCCGATCAATTGTCTCAGAACTGGACCAAACTTGGCATACAGGACCAAAAAAATGATACGGTCATGTTGGCATAAGTTTTGTCTCGATCTAACGAACGTGCACAAAGTAATTAGAAATTTTGCACAAAGGCCGATACGATAAATTTCGACGGATACGCATCAAATTCGTCTCGCACACGAGACCAATTTAAATTCCGTCAAAGCCCACACGTCCACAATATCCGTACGCACCTTTCGATGCTTACGATGCGTGACCACGTCGCCCAGATTGGCGGGACGCACGTCGTATCGAAGAGTTTTTTATAATTTTTAGTTTTTCGAAAACAAGCTTTTCATGATTTTCCATCCGATTTCTACTACTTTCTAATCCACGATAAATAAAACTAATAATGAGGTCTTCTTTGCGGTTAGGTTGTCTCAATATATGTTCAATTTGTTTTTTTAAATCGCTCACTGGTTCGACCGAATCGGCCTTCCAATATAGGGTCGGGGCTGTTCTGTGTGCTATTTTTAAAACAGGGTTTTGTTGACGTTTGCATCGATTTATCACAGGGTTTTGGTCTGTTTCAATTAAAACTAAATGATGGAAAAAATAGAAGTATAGTTTGGGATCGTACCGGAAGAAACGGTTCGTAAAACGAACCAGCGAGTGCGAAGAATTTGAAGGTCGAAGTGGTGTTGCCCGCTCTCCCTGCTATCGCGATTGCCCTATTTTTATCGTGCGCGCGCGTTCCTGGCCGACTCCGGCCACGCACGGCGATGACGTTGGTGGCGAATGGCCGCCCAGGGTCGGGGGAGGGTGGCGCGCCATCAGTTGGAGCGATGGTTTTGGTTTTTCGAGCGGTTTGCTGCACGCTATCTCCCCCTCTTCGATCGTTATACATATATATATGTATAAGTACTCTCGGGTTGGCTGGGCTCATTGTTGTGGGTGGGTTCTTTTTGTGCTCGGGTTGGGCTTGTAAGCTCGGTTAGGATGGCTGGGCTGGGCCTGCCCCGACTGGCTGTGGGGTGTGTTTGTTTGTTTTACTCTTTATTTCTTTTCTTTTTTTATTTCTCTTATATATATGTTTATACATATACATATATACGAATATTTATATACATATACATATATACAAATATTTATATATAGACATATACATATATACGAATATTTATATATATATACATATATATATTCACACCCATACAACCAAATAATATTTATATACACACACACACACATATATACATACATACATACATATATAATATATATATATATATATATAGATATATATATATATATATATATATATATATTATATATAATATAAAATAATAATATAATATATATAATATATATATATATATATATATATATATATAGATATATATATATATATATATAATAAAATATATATATAGTATAAAATATATATATATAGTATAAAAAAATATATATAAAATATATATATATATATATATATAAGATATATATATTATATATATATATATAGTATATATATATATATATATATATATATATATATATATATATATATATATATATATATATATATATATATACAATATCTAGTTATATACATACTTACGCTACAGTGAATTTAACATTCATTCATATAAAATAATTTATACCATAGCTATTTAAAAATATATTTATAACTATATAAAACTAAATCCATATATAATTCTATATATATATATATATAATATATATATATATATATATATATATATATATATATATATATATATATATATATATATATTCTATATATATTTAAATATATATATATATATATATATATATATATATATATATATATATATATATATTAGAACATAATCTCCTGTATTTATTATATACACATATCTAGGATGACATTTATACACATGCACAAGTAATAAATATATACATAGTATAAAATCCTAGGAATCTAGAAATATATCACAAGAAGGAGGTTTTCCAATATTATAAAATAAAATACTAATTTAATATCTATAAGACATTTTCATATATGTAACAGTCGCATCGCAACATATTTATTATCCCATTTAAAATACAAATTTTATATAAAGAGCACCTACATGGATGTCTTAGGACTCACTATAAGCCTACAAGGGCTTGGGCTCGGTTCGGGCCCAGTCCGGACTAGTTTGGTATAACCGAATTTCCTAAAATTCTAAATATTAGTAAATAACTAATTAAACTATTTATAGGGATTAACTCGCAACTTGGTCTGGTTTTCTTAGTTAGGACACACTTATGGCTAGTTCTTCCCGGACATGGCTAATATACTAGTCAAGGCACGCCACTGCACTATCCGTGCCATGATTCCTAGTCGTCTGGTACCTCAAAACTCAACCATGGCAAAAGTCATCTACCGTAATAATTAACTAAATAATTATTTATAAAATTCTAAAAATCACCATTCAAATAACATAATTACTAATAAAAATATTTTAAAAATTTCCGGGAAGGGGAGCTACACTTCCACAGAAATGGCAAATAGGCTTCTCTCGAGCCTGATAGGGCCCTGCTCTCTCCTGCTGGTATGCCATGAGACGTTTGATAGGTCCACTCTGGTCAACTCTAACTGGTCTGTGCATTGGGATAGGACGCCTCTGGTCATACTGTGCCTCCTTACGGAGGAGCTCCTGGCTACGTGCTTCCTCCAAAACAGCTGCATAAGAGACTCGAGACCGTGTGGTAGTGTAAGGCTTGAGCTCTGGTGTAATCCCCTGATGAAATCTCCTCGCTCTCTCCAGCTCTTTAGGAATCAATGCCATACCAAATCTATTCAAGTGGCTGAACTCTACATCGTACTCATCTATCGACATGTTCCCCTACTTCAGATGAAGGAACTGGTCGTAGAGAGCATCTCGAACATGGATGGAGAAAAACCTCTCATAGAATAGGTCGTAGAACTGCTTCCATATGATTCCAGTGCCCAGTCGCCTCTCTTCAGCCTTCCACCAGTGATGAGCATTATCTTCTAAGAGTAAGTCGACTGTTGTTATCCAATCATGTGCTGGCAACTGGGATGCCTTCAAAAAAAATTTTGTGCTGATAAGCCAAGCGGAAACTTCTAAAGGACTCTCGGTACCCTTAAAATTCTTAGGCCCCATGTCGATGAAATCCTTAATGGCGCCTAGATAGGTTGTGAGCGGACGCCGGAGCTGGTACCGGGACTGGTAGAGGTCTGGCTAGGTAGGCCATCATGCTCTGCCTCAACAGTTCAATTTGCTGTCGCTGAGACTGTAGCATCGCATACATGAACTGGGTGGTTGGGTTTGCATCAGTCGGAAGTGGGGGCAGCTGGGGTCCAGGCTATGGTGAAAATTGCTAAGGAAGTGGTGATGGTATATTCTCTCCTGATAGTATTGTAGTGATTTGCTCAACCTGGCTGACTGGGGGCACTTGGGCTCACTGCTGCACCATGGATGGGTTCATGGTATTCTGCTGTGGCTCTAGCTGATACGGGATCACCGAGGTCATTGGGGGAACTTGTTCTTCCTGAGAAGTTGTATCACCAGATGTAATGGCTAGGGTAGAGGTGTGTACGCTGTATAGAGTCATATTGCTGGCACGAAGATAAGGGCAATGTAAGAATAGATTCAGATAGGTTTTTAGTCAAGCAATTAAAAAAGACTTTAATAAAGAATTCAAAATGTTAACAACTCGTGGATAAGATCCTAGAGGGCAAATATGTTAAGCTAACCATATCTCAATCCACGTAGAACCATACGAAAAGGCGAACCAAATGCACTATGGTTGATCAGACCACAATACACCAGTTCTGATAAGACAATGCATCCGTAGACGCCCACCATAAAACATATGTCCTGAACAAGCTCGATGAGAGAATAAGCTCATAAAACTATGCTATAATAGCAACATTAGTCAAGGTAGTCCAATTACAAATATGCAAGATAATGATGAAAGAAAATATAAGTAGCTTAAGCTACTTAAGAATCTAAGTCGTGTCCGGTGTTCGTGCCTATGCAGTCGTCCTACTATCTTCTTGTCTAAGGCCTTGGTTAAAGTCAAAAGAATTTAGGTTATGAGGCTTCCTACCCAACTTATAGGAGTTGAACTAGTAGTGTGATTGAATGGTGGAACATGACGACCTAGTACGCGCGAAAGTGGGATAAGGGTTTACGGAAGAATAATTCAAGCAAGAAGAAATCAAGATAGACAATTGGGAGTTCGAAATGAAGGCGAGATAGACTGTCATATATGTGGATGAGATCCTAAATTTCTAATCCTATACGCAGGCTTCTTGGTACGGTAAAGTAACCAAACAATTTATCTCGACCTGCATGGGCTACCACAAAAACATGTAACGCCCTTGTCCAAAATACGTAGGACTAGGAACGTAGCATGCCAGCTGCATGTACATGAGATATGCTCCAATATATAGAAATCTCAAACACACACATAAGCTGTAATGTGAATAATAATAGACGGTCACAGGTAAAAACTACGTCTCATCCACACAGAATATAAAAAAATGGTATCTCATGAATTAATGTAAATGTCAAATATGGCTGTTGGTCGGGCGGAGACAAATCCACTACCGACACTAACATAAATTGAAAAGAAAAAGAGTTCATTCTCTAAGATAAATAAAATACGAAAAGATAACTAAATAGGCTCTTCCACCCAATAAGGGCAACCGTGATCAGAAGGTACGACGCGCTCGAACGTGTAGGATGAATCTAGACGGGAGCCATACTCCTGCAGAAAGTCCTGCACATCTATACCTGGAGAGATCACCAGGTCCTCAGAGGGACATAACAAGATATAAAAGTGCATGCCATATAAACTGAATATAAAACTGCTCAATAATAATAAGTCAATCAGATCATATCCTGGTCCAATACACCACCATTTGAATTAGTGTACCATCCCTCTACCAAACAAGGACAAGAGATGGTACCCTAATCCATGATGATGTATCTTTCCAAGACATGAATCCAATATAAGGTATCTGGACCACAACAAGGTCCAGTCCCTTCTCATCGAAGTAGTAAGTCACACCTACAACATAACAAGGACAAGATGTTGCAAACTAGTCCACGACAAGTCACTGTTCCGAGCCACGGTCAGATACAAGCACCCAAACCAAGAGTACTCATACCAAACGGATAAGGGAGCCTAACCATTCTAAGTGAATGCAGTTTAAGAACATCCTTTCAACGCATGGGCTCTCTGGCTAAAGTAGGATCGACATAGTCCCCACTTGGAACACCAGGGGCCTCAAGCATAACCGTTCCTCGAACGGGCAGGCAAGAAACAAGGGTCATCAACCCGCATCTCCGGCGGAGCGTACGGTCACAGGAGAAAGTGCATAGTAGCCCATACGCTAAGGCTATATCCTCCCAACCCAATGCCTATATATTGTCTTGACAACACATAACCTCTGTAACAGCTAAGGCACACTAATCATGGAATTCTATTAGCGGTTAATCCTATCGTACGTCTTATATGTACTGGTGGCCAGCCAGTCACCACAAGGCGGACCCTTAACTCTAGGTTTAATTTTGTAAAACCTTCACAATAGGAATATAACAAGTATCATAGTTATTTTGCAGGAAAAATAATGAATAAATGCATGAATATGAGCTAAGAAAATAAACAGGAATGGCAAGATATCTTGCCTGGTGTTGTGTGCAGAACGACGACGCCTGATGACTCAACTCGTCAGAATAGGGAAACAATAAATGCCAACTCCTGCGGACAACCTCGGATGCTAAAATAAACATCAGAACAGATTGGCCATAAAAGAAATACCTAGAAAATGCCTGTCCAAAAGTCCAATTCTGGAACAGGGGTAAAATCGTAATTTCGGGTCAAAACGATGTCCGTTGTTGGACCCGTTTTGTACCAAAATGCGTGCCAGAACCTACAGTCTCTAAAGTCGTCAAACTATATGTCTACGGGACCAGTTTGAGGAGACGAACCCAACCGTATGTCCAAAGTTGGATTCTGGTGGGCCGTGCACAAAATTGTCCGTTAGATCGGGTTGCGGGCCGCCAATTTAGCGTTCCGATCAACCTTCACAGAATCGGACCAAACTTGGCATACAGGACGAAAAATCGATACGGTCCTGATGGCGTAAGTTTTGCGTCGATCTGACGAACGTGCACGAAGTTATGGTCAAGTTTATAAAACGTCGATACGGGGGTATCTCGATGGATACGCACTGATTTCGTCACACACGTGCAACGAAATCGAGTTTTGTCTATTCCCACACGTCGGCAACATCCATACGCACCTTTCGATGCGTATAGTGCGCGACCACGTCGCTCGGTTTGTTGAGGCGTACGCCGTATCGGGAAAAGTTTTCTAAAATTTTAGTTTCAAAAACAGATTTTTCTTGAATCTTTAACATCAACTATCTTCCTGTATAATAACTGAAATATAAGTCTAACATGTGCGTTTTTATCCTGTATATGTTGTGTTTCACTATTTTCAGTTGGTTTGTTGAAACCCTCAGTATATGGGTCAAAAATCGGCTTCCAAGTCGATGTTCTGGGCAGCCAAAAACTTTCATGTTTTGACAGTTTCTCGGGAAGTTTGGTTCAAATTCCCGAGCAAGATATTAGGGTTTACTAGCTTCTATCCAAAGGGGTTTAGAGAGGGTTAGATAGGCTCTATGTAGGATTCGATGAAATCGAAAGTAATCGATTATGATGGAAGAACGACAAGGGGAAGTTGGCATACCTGCGGTCGAGTAAAATAGAGTTGCTCTGTTTTTGGGTCGGCCCAGTGGTGTTCAGGCGACGGTGGCCGGTCGTCGGCGGCGGGATGGTAGCGCCGGAGCGTGCGGGTCACGCTGGAGTCGATCCTCGAGGTCGGGGAGGTAGTTTGCTAGGGTTTCGAGGGGGTGAAGTCTCTCATACACGGTATATATATAGTTGTTGTGCTATATAAGTCGGCCTTGGGGGAAATATTCGTGGGCTAGCTGGGCTGGGCTGCTTAGGAAGAATTGGTAGGCCGAGCCCTGTGGGCTGGGCTCTCTTAATTCTTATTTATTTATTTATTTGTAACATTTAGCACATATATATATTTACATGTGTATATATATATTTATACCTATTTATTCTTTCTATACCTTACAAATTTTACTATTTGAAACTAAAATACAATTAATAAACTTTATAACCTAAATTTATATATATTAATAAGTCTTTTTATTGCATCAATTTATTTAAAAAGAATAATCCTTTATCATTTAATCATGTATAAAAAACAACAAAATAATTTCTAATATTATTAGCTATTTTCTAATATATTTTAAATAATTATTGGGTACCAAGTATAGAATTATTATCCAACTATAGCAATCTACTATATATATATATATATAATATATATATATATATATATATATATATATATATATATATATATATATATATAATTATCTATAAAAATAATAATAATAATTATCTAGTTATGTAAATTGTATATTAAAGAGAATGTTTTAAATGAATAGATAAAAATAAACTTAAATATTAAAATGTAAAAAATTTTCCTGTGTTTGGGGGTTTACACCTATAATGCCTCACGATCTAACCCTTTCTTGACCGTAACCATGGCCTCAGACAAGAAGACAGTAGAACGACTGTATAGGCACGAACCCCGAACAAAACTTTGATTCTTAAAGGAATAAAATTTTTATAATTACTTTCATCATTATCTCGCATACTTATGTTCTACCATCTTGACCAATGTTGCTATTATAGCCTAGATTTACAAGCCTATTCATTTTTCAAGCTTGTTCATGACATATATGTTATTGGAGGTACCCCGCTAACATATTGTCTATCAGAACCGGTGCATGATGGTCTGATCAACCTAGTGTACTTGGTTCGCACTTTATAAAAAAAATTATATATAGAATGAGATATAATTAACTTGCTCCCCAAGATCTCATCCGCAACTACGTTGACAATTCCCTTTCAACTACTTGACCTGTAACTTGTTCAAGTCTATTATAACATTATTCTATTTCGTGCCAGTAAGGATGAACCTTCGAAGTGGACACGTTCCTACCTCAGGGATCACATCTGGTGATGCAACCACTCAAGAGGAAGAGGTCCTACCAATGACCCCGTATCAACCAGGACAGTCACAGACCACCATGACACCGATAATGGTACAACAGGGAACTCAAGTGCCACCAGTCATCCAGACTGCGTAGACTACTGTGGTACTACCCGAAGGGAATGTACCACCACCTCCACCACCCTTCACTCAGCAGTATCCACCTCAGTCCGGACCATAAATGCCTCCACCACCAGAGGATGGAAACCCTACTACACAGTTCATGTATGCCATGATACATACTCAGTGGCAACAGGCTGAACTGATGAGACAGAGCATGACGGAAGCACTAACTAGGCCCCTACCTCCACCTCCGACACCGGCACCAGCACCAACTCTACATCCATATGAGGGTTCTATCAAGGACTTCATGGATATGAACCCCAAGCCCTTCAGAGGTACCGAGGAACCACTAAAGGCAACCGCGTGGCTTACCAGTACGGAGAAGCTACTGAGGGCGTCCCAGTTGCCAACAAATGATTGGATGACAGCAGTAGACTTGCTCTTAGAAGACAATACCCATCATTGGTGGGAAGCCGAAGAAAGACGCTTGGGAGCCAATCAGACTTGGGAAGAGTTCTACAAACTCTTCAATGAGAGGTTCTTTCCTATCCATGTACGCGATGTCCTCTATGATCAGTTCCTACATCTCAAGCAAGAAAACATGACCGTAGATGAGTATGATGCAGAATTCATTCGACTGAGCAGATTCGGTGAGACACTGATTCCTACTGAGTAGGAAAGGGACAAGAGATTTTACCAAGGATTGACAACAGAGCTCAAGAAATATACTACAGTGGAGTCTAGAGTTTCTCATGTTGCAGTGTTAGAAGAAGCTAAAAGCCAGGAACTCCTTGACATGGAAGTACAACAGGCTCAGAGATGCCATATTCCAACAACTGGGCCAAGTAACCTTATCCATGGTGGACCAATCAGACATTCTATAACACAACAACCACCAAGGGCATCATCCTATCCAATTGATGAGCTTCTTACATGTCGCTTCTATCATAGGAAAGGTCATGAAGGATTGTCATTGCAGATTAGGACAATGCATGATTTGTGGCTCCAATCATCACAAAGCCCGAGACTGTACAGAACAACTAAAGGCAGCACAACAGAGGATACAAGGACCCGTAGCACATGGACCAGTAGCAGAGCCAAAATAACCACCGTATGGAAGTCATCCTAGAGGATCACACTTAGCTGACCAATCGGTACAAGTTAGTCAGGCTGGACAGGAGATAAATGGACAAAGGCATGAGCAAGCCTTTAGTATGACCGTGATAGGCACCCATCCTGAGGTTGGAGAATTGGCAGGTATTATTCCAGCTGCAATATTTATTTGTTTTGGACATGGATTAGCATTAGAAAAACACATCCATTAGCTTGGTCAACATGCATATCATAATACTTGTCTTAGTATGAATCACTAGTTATCAGCAACACTGCATATGTACTACTTTCGACACCATTAGAAATCTATTGACCATAGTCTAGCAGACTTACTACGAATAGTGATTTAAGAGCTAGTAGTTAGAGATCTTGCATAACGTACCTTATAATTTATTACCCTATCAGTAGTTGTCTTGTGCTACAGGAGGGTGAATCATTCAATTTCCCTGGTGTATGTGTCATCAGGGCATCCCTCGCCAACTTTGAAGCACAAAGATGACTTACGTAGTCGTTTCTCCATTGTTCGATGTTCAAAGTATGATCTTCGACTTGACATATTTTCTCAAATCGAGCAAGTAACTCAGTGGTTCACAACGTCCACTTCTATCTGTAATACTATGGATACTCCTACCATGACTTTGAAATTTGGAGCACAACATTAGTCTTTTTCTTCCAACAAATTCCATATACGAGACCTAGACGATCCCACCTTCATTGTGAAACCCAAATTTTAGATTTAATGGATTTATAGTGTAATATTAGTTTAGTTAATTATTATTATTATTATTATTATTATATATTATTATTACTATTATTTATATTATTATATTATTATTTAGTCGAATTTAGGAAAAATATTAGTTTAAAATTATCGTTGGTTTTTGATTGCGGCCCTGCCCCTATCCCGAGTTCGGACTCCGAACCCTGAGTCCGAACGCCAGTTTCCGTTTCCCGAACCCAATTTCCGTTTCCAGTTCCGAATCCGTCTTGAAACCTTTTTAATTAATTTTTTGACCTTAGATAAATAGTTATAACTATTTTATATTGGGTTAATAATAAAAAAAGGAATAAGCCCTATGGCCTGGTCTCCCCCACGACCAGGCCTTCTCCTCTATTTTCTCCACTTCACCCACTCCCCTCCACACAATCTCCCAGTTCTTCTCCCCTTTCCCTTCATTAAACCCACACTAACTCACAACTCCCACCACTACTCTTCTCCTTTTTCCTCATTCTCAATTCACCACTCTCCTCATCCAAACTATCCTGTCCCTCCCCAGGGCAGACCCGTCCCCACTTCTATCTCCTCCGGCGCCCAAGCCCGCCCCGTCGGCCGTCCGGCCTCTACCGGACCCGCGCCCACAGCGCGTTCGTCGGCCCCGATCACCCTGTCACGCCCCAGAACCAGAATACTGGAGAGCGGGGGCAGACATAGCCAGCTACGTATATTGAAGTGCAACCCACCTCGCTATACGGTCACGGCTGTCTAGGATACATGAGGGTTTATCTACAAGCCAGCAGTCTCTTGAGGTCATGAACAGCCTATTGTCTCAATCACAAGTAAGTAAGTAAAAGTTATAAGATGTATGATCATTAAATATACAATAATAAGGCGTCCCAAATATTACATATTTAGCTGATCATGAAGCTAGTCGTTACAAAATGTTAGGACTAGCAAGAGTTTAGTCATACATGATCAACCCTAGGATCTGTTAATCATGTTATAGCCCGTAGGCAGACAGTAGTAAAGTACAATCGAGCTAAACAGGTGCTCGTCGGCTAAATGCCTCAAAAGAATATTTTTACAATAGAGTGGGAGAGACAAAAATAACCCACTCGTTGCCAGGGTTCCGTCTAGTGGCCACCATCTGGCTGAAAGGTCGGTAGATCCTCTGGAGCCGCTCCGAAATCTGGCCACACAAAACCAGCTGGGTTAGACCCCAGAAAGAGCAAGTGCCACAAAGGAGGCTTCACTTAAGAACTAAAACCAGCAATCAGCACAAGATATAAATAAAAGTAAGAACTGAAAATAAAGAAAATACACCAGGATGATATACGACGAGATAACCATGGAACTATTCAGATAACCAGGTTACAACCCGTAAACCAAACAAGGACCGGGGTTGTAACCCTTCGTCTGAACAGAACTTGGAATTCTCACCATTTATCGGTAAAATAAAATACAAGCATTCTGGTCATCCAATAATCTGGAACAAGATCAGGGCAAGACTAGACTGGTTAGACTCCATCCAATCACTTCACGGCCAAGCAAGAATTACGGCTTGATACTTTAACTAACTAGGGTTGTCACAAGCCTAATTACTAACAAGATGCAGTAAGATTATTCCACAGCCACAAGCCCTGCAGACCATCCAGGTTACCCGGGTTAAAAGATTAGAGTTGAATTCAGGTGGGTACACCGTCCAGGAAACGAATGTACCCTTAGGTAGCTTGAAGGGTGCAACACACGACAGTGTGCTGGAAATGTGCCCTACTCGACGGCAGGCTACAGATCCCAAGGCGTGCCCAGGTAACGGGATTGCCTGTAGCTGGGAAATCTTGTCATGACTAATGTATTAATCTAGTTATTAGCCTTAGTCCATTTTAGTAGGTACTCCTGACCGTGGTACTCAGAAGTCCCTGTCCTAGACATGATGCAAGACAGGACTGGTTTATTTATACAAACACAATCGCCCACGGTATCCAGATTAATTATACAGGTCATGTCATGTCAGGTAGCCGTCGTAACAACTATTCGAGATAATCATGTCAGGTTATCATGCCAAGTGTACTTGTCAGGAGTGCGCCACGACGGGCCACTATCAGGTCATGTCAGGTTATTGTGTCAGGAGTGCACCACTACGGGTCACTATCACGTCATGCTCAATTATCAATTCCAAACATATCAAGTAAATTCGCAATTATCAAGTTCAGGACAAAAGGGCTAAGTAGGGTCAGGTCCAGTTGCACCTAAGTCAAGCTACGCTCAGGTCAAGCTACGCTCAGGTCAGCCTACGCTCAGGTCAGCCTACGCTCAGGTCGAGCTACGCTCAGGTCAAGCTACGCTCAGGTCGAGCTACGCTCAGGCCGAGCTACGCTCAGGTCGAGCTACGCTCAGGCAAGCGTACGCAAGTCATACGCTTCTAAAATGCAGCATATGTACTCAATACGACTCCTCGTCAAGCAAGCGAGCGTATGCGAGTCATACGCCTCCAAAAGGTAGCGTATGTACTCTATACGACTCCTTGTCAAGCAAGCGAGCGTATGCGAGTCATACACCTCCAAAAGGCAGCGTATGGGGTCCATACGACTCCTTGTCAAGCAAGCGAGCGTATGCGAGTCATACGCCTCCAAAAGGCAGTGTATGTACTCCATACGACTCCTTGTCAAGCAAGTGAGCGTATGCGAGTCATACGCCTCCAAAAGGCAGCGTATGGGGGTCCATACTGTGCTGCGCTAAAGAGCACGCACAGCTCAGTGACGCAAGCTAAAAGCTCGCGCACTGCTCACTGTCTTCTCCAAATCAGCAAGAACTCCATTGCTTGAACCCAAGCTTCAAAAGTCCATAACTTGGTCGAAATAAGTCCAAATCCAACTTTTCAAGGGTCAAAATTGGGTAGAATAAAATTCTCTAAAACATGGAGCCATCAAAACTTGAAAACAAAGAAGTTTGATAGATCAAAACTACCAAAATCCAAAAATAATTAATTTCTAGATCTACAAAGATTAAAGCCTCAAAATGAAAAATGACAAGTTCTAATGTGTCTTAGAAACATGAGGAGAAGCTAATGGAACAATAAAAATGAGCTTTCTTGTGGAAGCAAGTTGTACTTGCCTAGACCTCTCTCTCCCTCTCTTTGGTAGGTAAGGAAGTAATGGGAAAGAAGAAGATGAGTAATGAAGAGAGAGAAAGAAGAAATGGCAATAAATATTAAAGGTGGTGGTAGGTAGGGGTTTATCCATGGTTCATGATGAACCAAAATAATCCCAACCGAACCAAGCCAACCCGGGCCAAGAATAAACCAAGCCAAGCCATGAAGAAAACTAAACAAAGAATCATACAATACAAGAATAAATACGTACGTGTATTCCAGAAATACGTAATACGAACCACAGGCATTACACACCCCGACCGCCGCCCGCGGCTCCGCCCACCTCCGGGTCGCTCTCCCTCCGGCACCACCTGCCGACCTCGTGCCACTCCGGTGCGGTTTCCCCGCGTGCCCCCTCTCGGCCCGCCACCAGCGCCCGCCGCTGGCCTCTTCCGGCGCTGTCCCGTGCTCCGGCCGGTCCGCACCCCTGCCCCGATTCCCGTGAGCCTCCCGTGCCCCGTTGATCTGAACATCGCTATCCAGCGCTGTCCCAGGGTTTTTGAACTCGTTGTCCGTGTTTTCTTCGTGCTCCGATCTCCGGATCCCGCTGTCCAGCGCAGCCGTACCCCGGCGAGGTGCTGTCCCGAGCCGATCTACTGTCCGCGTGTTCATTTTTTTTTCATCTGAGAGCTCTAGCCGAGCAACCCAAGCTATAATTCCTTTGTCCCGTTCCATTTTCAGTAGTCGATGATGAGAATTGGTCCCCAATTCCCTCTCGGGAATTCGGTTTTGGGTCGACGTAGTAATTTCGGATTTTTTTGGAGATGTTTCTGTGATATTTTTATGGTTGGATTGGATATTCAGAATTTCGGGATTTCCGATTAGGCTTCGAAAATGTTTTCTGTTAATATATATATTTTTTCTATATAAATGTGTTTTTTCTGGTTTGGGATATATGTTGGGTGTTATGACGCATTTTCCCAGTTTTGGGTTATCTCGAATATAGAGGGAATGTTGCCCAATTTTTTTATAAAAACTTTATAAATGAATTTCAAATCAGTTTTCAGAAATAATTTATTAATTTAATTTTTGGACGATGATCGTACCGGTCCATGGGCCCTAGCGAAATACAAACGAAACCGGTCAGGCCGGACGTTGAGGCATTAGCTAAAAATAGTGACGATTGAACCAAGTCTGAGACTCCTAACATTTAATTTAAATTATTTATTAGTTTTTGTTTTCAGTATTTAGAATATGGGACATTTTTAGAGCTAACTAATTTTTCCTCTAATTTCATTTATGTAAAGTTTATAAGGGCATAAGCCCAAATTTCTATTTGGTTAGCTGTGCCCTTGTATTGTGTAGATTAGAATTTTTTTCTTTATTTTCTGGATGGTTTTATCGTTTTTATAATTAGGCGCTTCGTGACAAAATGGCTAATAAATATTTTATATAAATTAATAAGGATTTTTCATGATAAAATAACTTGAATAAAATATTGATAGTTAACAAAACCCACGTTTTATCATTGAAAGAAAATGTAGTTTTATACGTATAATATTAAAAATACAAAGTTTTGTGAATTAACCGGTAACAACAATTTTTCCAAGAAAACCAGAAACTGGCTATCCAACTAAATGAGATCCATCGTAGTTTGCGTCATAAACTGTGAGCAGTAGATTAAATAAATAAACTTAAAACTTGACTAGGACCTGCTACTAGAAATTGCAACTAGTACACCTAGCATGGTCTCAATATTGGTTCTAAGTCAAGTTCTCCGACAGTAGGATCTCGGAGACGAACCTAGCATCTTTCCGGAACCAACATCGTTTCCAGTCATAAACAAAGGCAAGTACGGTTGTGTTTATTGAGCAATTTAATTAGTAATTATTTTCTGCATGCTTAAACCACATTGTTACACGGAACTCTCTCCTAGAGTATTGATTGATATTGATTGATTGCGGAATGTTGGAGGAGTAGTGTAGTGTCTATGACCAATACCCCAAATAGTATAATGATTGTATTAGCTTACCCCTCTTACACACGGGAATAAGCCATATCGTATCGCTAGGATACAATTGTACAACCCAAGCCGGTCATAGTCATTATCTACTCAAATCACATTATTTTCTATCGTGTAGAATTGTTGGAAAATATTATTTCAAAACTGTTTAATATTGCAAATTTCTAATTATTAGTTGAACTGTTTAATTTTCATAATTGTACTTTGCTCCTCCTGACTGGAGACAACATTTTTAAGGAATTTTGAGGATGCTGAGCTATTGTACAATAGCTATTATGACCCAGTTCTGTACCCTGTGGTGTTGCCAGAGTCCCTATTGGAGGACGCAGAACCTGAGGTCGACGAGCTGAACGCTTAGCTAGATATTTTCCTGTTTCCAGTTTTGTTGTTTTGGAATTTTGTTAATTTGAATTCAGCATTCATTTCAGTTCTTTTACTTTCCAGTTGTATTTATTCAAATATTGAATAAAGTTTTAAATTCTCGAATATTCAGTTGTGACAAATATATAGATGTTTTTGTGATTACCTGCTAATGAAACAGCTTACTGCCGCCGTCTCACAACGGTGCAAGCTGGGCATGATCCGGTTCGACCTAATAATTTGGGATCGGATCGTGACTTGTTTTTAGTGGTGGCCCATGCATGTCCTAAAACAACAACTTGGGAAAACTTACCTAGAAACAATTAGAACACTAGAACATTGATTTGTCACAACATAGGTCCGAATTATATATATATATATATTTTTGTTTGACTATATACTAGTAGGATACCTTGCTTATGTTTGTACCCTAAAACTTCCAGAGTATGGCCAAAGGGAAGACTACCCGTTTCGGCCCTGCTGAAGATGAGGTGTCATCTACCAATCACACCCCACCTCCTCAAGCACGCCGGGACCCACCTTCCTTGCAGCTGACTAACCATCCCCATGATGCACCAGCACCCCGCCTCGTTTACGCTACTACAGTACAAACAGCAGAACCTGCACTTTCTCGGACTGAGCCGCAGTCCTCTGCGGTAGTTCCCGCACCAGCTGCCCCACCAGTGCCTGTGGATCCCACCGATCTAGTGGGCATGCTACGAGGAGTGATTGAAGCACAGAGAGCCCAAGTAGAAGCTCATCGAGAACAGACTGCAGCCCAAGCTGAAGCCCATCGCGAGTAGACCGCGATCATAAGAGAAGGCATAGAGAATGCCGACAACATGGCTATGGCTGCCCTCGAGAGAGGAGCAACAACTTCATTAGAGCCACGACCTGCCAAGGTAAACATAAATCCAGGATTTAAGTTATGTATCATTTAGGCCATTCTTTTGATAAGAGGCGTATTATTATGTGAAGGTCGGAGATATAGAGAGTTTCAAGAAGCAGGGCCCTCGACCTTTCAAAGGAACCGAGGGTATCATCTACGCCGATGAATGGCTAGACAGCATGAAGCGTCTCTTGAGCGTCGCTCGACTCCTAGAGGACCTCAAGACCGAAGCAGTAGGACTCCAGCTGTAAGATGTGGCAAGCATCTGGTACCGAAATGAACCCCAACTCCAGGACAAACAGCTTGACTGGGACACCTTCAAGAGGCTATTCTGCAGGAAGTTCTTTCCAACATCAGAGATGCGGGAGATGGAAAGACAGTTCTAGGACCTGAAGCAAGGAAACATGACGGTTGGAGAGTATGCGGCAGAGTTCGGCCGACTTAGCCGCTTTGCCCAGAACTTGGTTGCTAACCCCAAGGATCGTGCTGAAAGATACAGGTATGGACTAAGGGAAGAAATTCGCACCCCTGTGATCGCAGGCGGCTCTAAGACATATGAGAAGATTCTGATACGAGATCAGGACGTGGAGAAGAGCCAGCCTTCTCATTCAAAAAGGGAGTATCCTGGAACCAGCAACTTCCAGGGTAACCATAAGAGGCCCAACAACAACAGGCCTTCGCACCATCTGCAGCAGCACCATCAGGCAAGGACCAATGAACGAGCGCCTCAGAAGTAGATCCATGTCTGCGATTTCTACAAGAGGCCAGGACATCAGGCGATCATCTGCAGGAAGAGGCTAGGACACTGTCTAGTGTGTGGGTCTGCCACCCACCAAGTGAGGGACTGCCCCACAGCATCCAATCGGACCGGAGCAACTCAGCAAAGAGCTCCTCTACCTACTCAGCAACAACGGTTCAGACAACACCAGCAGAAGACTGGGCGAGCTTTTGCCCTAGTAGCAGAAGAGCAAAAACCAGAACAGGAACCCACAGCTGATGTCATCACAGATTTCATTTATGTGTTTTCACATCCTGCTCTAGCATTATTTGATTCGGATGCATCACACAGTTTTATATCATCAAAGTTTATTTTTGTACACCACCTAGATACGGGACTTAGCAAGATGATTAGTAGAGTTATGACGGTGGTGGACCCATACCCATCACCGAGGCTTGTAACTGTCCCATAACTATCTTAGGACACAAATTCTTAACACCCTTGCTTGTGATGCCCTTGCCCAACTATGATGTAGTCCTAGGGATGGACTGGTTAAGTGAGCAGCATGCGCTGATAGATTGTCATAAAGGATGTGTAATCTTCAGCCCACCAGGAGAACCGGAGTTTGAAATTTCTCGAGCTCCGGAGGACATGAAGAGTGTTACCTACTCCTCTATCACCGAAGAACTCGGGCCTCCTTACCCTATTATAGGGGATTTCATGGACGTCTTTTCAGATAGTCTTCCAGGATTACCGCCAGATCGAGGAATGGAATTCTCTATCGACCTAGTACCCGGCTCTTCTCCTATTTCTCGAGGATGCTACAGGGTCATTCCTAAGGAGGCAAAGGAGATGAAGGACCAGATTGACGAACTGAAGGCACAAGGATTTATCAGATACGGAGCTTCACCCTGGGGAGCACCAGTTTTGTTCGTGCCCAAGAAGGATGGAACCGTGCGGATGTGCATTGATTACCGGGCACTGAGAACATCACTATTAAGAACAAGTACCCTCTGCCCTGGATCGACGACCTGTTTGATCAACTGAGTGGAGCTAAGGTATTTTCGAAGATAGATCTCAGGTCTGGCTACCATCAAATCAAGGTCAGGAGGGAGGATATTCTAAAGACGGTGTTCAACACCAAATATGGTCAGTATAAATTTTTGGTCATGTCGTTTGGACTGAAGAATGCTCCTGCAGTATTCATGAACCTCATGAACAAGGTCTTCCATGAATACCTGGATCAGTTTGTTGTTGTCTTCATCGATGACATACTAATCTACTCGAAGACTGAAGAAGAGCATGAAGAGCACCTGAGGAAAGTTCTGAGCACCTTGAGGAAGGAGAAGCTCTATGGTAAGCTATCTAAATACAAATTCTTTTTAGACAAAGTGGAATTTCTGGGCCATGTTGTCACAGGAAAAAGAATTTTGGTGGATCCAAAAAAGATAGCTGCTATTGAGAAGTGGACTGCCCCAAGTTCGGTTGCAGAAATCAGAAACTTTTTGGGTTTAGCTGGCTACTACCGAAAGTTTGTGAAGGATTTCTCTAGGATTGCTGAACCAATGACGAAGCTCACTAGAAAGAATGAAGAATTTGTTTGGTCGGAAGCCTGCCAGTCAGCTTTTTAAGGAACTGAAGAAGAGGCTTACAACGGCGCCGATACTTGCGCTACCCTCAGGTATCGGCGGTTTCTCAATTTATAGTGATGCTTTCGGTAAGGGATTGGGTTGTATTCTTCAACAACACAGGAAAGTAATTACTTACGCATCTAGGCAATTACGGACTCATGAGAAGAACTATCCCACACATGATTTGGAGCTTGCAGTGGTGATATTTGTATTGAAGCTATGGAAGTACTACCTTTATGGAGAGAGAGTGAAAATATTTACAGACCACAAAAGTCTTAAATATGTTTTCACTCAGAAGGAGCTGAACATGCGACAGAGATGATGGCTGGAACTGATGAAGGATTTTGACATCAACCTGTAGTATCATCCGGGTAAGGCTAATGTTGTTGCAGATGAACTTAGTCGATACCCGATGGCAATATTCTTGACCAAGGAGCGTCATTTGCTGGAGAACATGGAAAAGCTTAGACTAGAGATTGTACTGCCCGAAGAAGAAATAAAGAAACTGGGAAGAGAAGCCATTGTACCAGGAGCTGATTCAACAATGATGCAGTTGTAAGTGCATTCAAGTCTAATGGACAGAGTCAAGGAGGCACAATTCCAAGACGAGATGCTTTGCAAACTCAGAGACCAAGTGCTGGCAGGAACACTTGAAGTATTCTCAATTGCCAGCGACGGAGCACTGAAGCATGGTATGAGGCTATGCGTACCAACTGGCGAACTGAGGAACGAGCTGATGCAAGAAGCGCACCAGTCGCAGTTTTCCATACATTTAGGAGCTAACAAAATGTACCGGGATATGCATACTATAGTGTGGTGGTACGAAATAAAGAAGAATGTATCCAGGTATGTAGCTAGATGTTTAATTTGTCAACAAGTAAAAGCTAGCAGACAGAGACCAGCAGGACTGTTGCAGCCGCTAGATATCCCGGAGTGGAAATGGGAACACTTGATGATGGACTTTGTGTCAGGACTGCCTCGATCCCAAGGAGGAAAGGATGCCATTTGGGTTATCGTGGACCGACTGACGAAGTCAGACTACTTTATTCCTTTCAAGGTGGGTCTATCCACTGAGAAGTTGGCGGCACTGTACATGTGGCACATCTACCGGATTCATGGAGTTCCGGTAAGTATTGTGTCTGACAGGGATACCAGGTTCACCTCTCACTTTTGGAAGGGCTTGCATGACAGTTTGGGAACACAACTGAAATTCAGCACCGCCTACCATCCCCAGACTGACGGACAATCAGAGAGAACAATCCAGACGCTAGAAGACATTCTGAGATCTTGGGTCTTAGAATTCGGAGGGTCTTGGAAAGACCATTTGCACTTGGTAGAGTTCTCCTACAATAACATCTACCAAGCTAGCATCGGAATGACACCGTTCGAGGCACTCTATGGACGTCGTTGCCACACTCCACTTGCTTGGGACGACATCGGAGAACGAATATTGCTGGGACCTGAGATGGTGACCGATGCAGCAGAGGAGGTAAAGATGATCAGAGACAAGCTCAGGATTGCCCAGGACAGACAGAAGCATTGGGCCGATAGCAGCCGACGACCGTTGGAATTTGAAGAAGGTGACAGTGTGTTCGTGAAGATCTCTCCTACCAGAGGAACCATCCATTTCGGCAGAGCATGAAAGCTAAGCCCCAGGTATATTGGTCCTTTTGAAGTACTTAACAGGATTGGAGAAGTGGCTTATCGGGTGGCTCTACCCCTAAGTCTCGAAGGCGTCCACAACGTCTTCCACATTTCGTATCTGAGACGCTACATCCCAGACCCGAGCCATATCGTGGACCATTCGGAGCTGGAAATTGGACCCAGCCTCACAGTGCCAGAGAAGCAAGTGGCAATATTGGACAGAGGAGAGAAGAGAACCAGGAACTCCGTGACGCCAATAGTCAGAGTTATGTCGCGGCACAACTCACCAGGCGAGTCTACCTGGGAGCGAGAAGACCAGATGCGGGAGCAGTATCCGTATCTGTTTGAGAATTGAGGTAACCCCTAACCCTGCCTTTAATTTCGAGGACAAAATTCTCTAAGGAGGAAAGATTGTGAAACCCAGATTTTATATTTAATAGATTTGTAGTGTAATATTAGTTTAGATAATAATTATTATTATTATATATTATTATTACTATTATTTATATTATTATATTATTATTTAGTCGGATTTAGGAAAAACATTATTTTAAAATTATCGTTGGTTTTTTATTGCGGCCCTGCCCCTATCCCGAGTCCGGACTCCGAACCCTGAGTCCGAACGCCAGTTTCCGTTTCCCGAACCCAATTTCCGTTTCCAGTTTTGAATCCGTCTTGAAACCTTTTTAATTAATTTTTTGACGTAAGATAAATAGTTAGAACTATTTTATGTTGGGTTAATAATAATAATAATAATAATAAAAGGAATAAGCCCTATGGCCTGGTCTCCTCCACGACCAGGCCTTCTCCTTCATTTCCTCCACTTCACCCACTCCCCTCCTCACAATCTTCCTCTTCTTCTCCTATTTTCCTTCATTAAACCTACACTAACTCACAACTCCCACCACTACTCTTCTCCTTTTCCCTCATTCTCAACACACTACTCTCCCCATCCAAACTATCCTCTCCCTTTCCAGAGCAGACCTGCCCCCACTTCTGTCTCCTCCGGTGCCCAAGCCCGCCCCGTCGGTCGTCCGGCCTCTATCGGACCCGCGCCCACAGCGCGTCTGCCGGCCCCGATCACCCCGAGCGCCGCCCGCAGCTCTGCCCACCTCCGGGCCGCTCTCCCTCCGGCACCCCCTGCCGACCTCGTGCCACTCCGGCACGGTTTCCCCGCGCGCCCCCTCTTGGCCCGCCACCAGCGCCCGCCGCCGGCCTCCTCCGGCGTTGTCCCACGCTCCGGACGGTCCGCGCCCCTGCCCCGGTTCCCGCGAGCCTTCCGTGCCCTGCTGATCCGAACAGCGCTGTCCCGGGGTTTTCGAACTCGATGTCCGTGTTTTCTTCGTGCCCCGATCTCCGGACCCTGCTGTCCAGCGCAGCCGTACCCCGGCGAGGCATTATCCCGAGCCGATCCACTGTCCGCGTGTTTATTTTCTTTCTTTATTTTCATCTGAGAGCTCTAGACGAGCAACCTAAGGTATAATTCTTTTGTCCTGTTCCATTTTCAGTAGTCGATGATAAGAATTGGTCCCCGATTCCCTTTCTGGAATTCGATTTTGGGTCGACGTAGTGATTTCGGATTTTTTCGGAGATGTTTCTGTGATATTTTTATGGTTGGTTTAGATATTCGGAATTTCAGGATTTTCGATTAGGCATATATATATATATATATATATATATATATATATTCTATGTAAATGTGTTTTCCCTGGTTTGGGATATGTGTGGGGTGTTATGACGCATTTTCCCAGTTTTGGGTTATCCCGAATATAGAGGGAATGCTGCCCAATTTTTTTATAAAAACTTTATAAATGAATTTCAAATCAGTTTTTGGAAATAATTTATTAATTGGATTTTTGGGCGACGATCGTACTGGTCCATGGGCCCTAGCGAAATACAAACGAAACCGGTCAGGCCGGACGTTGAGGCATTAGCTAAAAATAGTGACGGTTGGACCAAGTCTGAGACTCCTAAGATTTAATTTAAATTATTTATTAGTTTTTGTTTTCAGTATTTAGAATATGGGATATTTTTAGAGCTAACTAATTTTTCCTCTAATTTCATTTATGTAAAGTTTGTAAGGGCATAAGCCCAGATTTCTATTTGGTTAGTTATGCCCTTGTATTGTGTAGATTAGGATTTTTCCTTTATTTTCTGGATGGTTTTATCGTTTTCGTAATTAGGAGCTTCGTGACAAAATGGCTAATAAATATTTAGTATAAATTAATAAGGATTTTTCACGATAAAATAACTTGAATAGAATATTGATAGTTAACAAAACCCACGTTTTATCATTGAAAGAAAATGTAGTTTTATACGTATAATATTAAAAATACAAAGTTTTGCGAATTAACCGGTAACGACAATTTTTCCAAGAAAACCAGAAACTGGCTATCCAACTAAATGAGAACCAACGTAGTTCGCATCGTAAACCGTTAGCAGTAGATTAAATAAACAAACTTAAAACTTGACTAGGACCTGCTACTAGAAATTGCAACTAGCACACCTAGAATGGTCTCATTAGTTCTAAGTCAAGTTCTCCAACTGTAGGATCTCGGAGACGAACCTAGCATCTTCCCGGAACCAATATCATTTCCAGTCATAAACAAAGGCAAGTACGGTTGTGTTTATTGAACAATTTAATTAGTAATTATTTTCTGCATGCTTAAACCATATTGTTACACGGAACTCTCTCCTAGAGTATTGATTGATATTTATTGATTGTGGGATATTGGGGGAGTAGTGTAGTGTCTATGACCAATACCCCAAATAGTATAATGATTGTATTAGCTTACCCCTCTTACACACGGGGATAAGCCATATCGTATCGCTAGGATACAATTGTACAACCCAAGCCGGTCATAATCATTATCTACTCAAATCACATTATTTTCTATCGTGTAGAATTGTTGGAAAATATTATTTCAAAACTGTTTAATATTGCAAATTTCTAATTATTAGTTGAATTGTTTAATTTTCATAATTGTACTTTGCTCCCTCCTGACTGGAGACAACATTTTTAGAGAATTTTGAGGATGCTGAGCTATTGTACAATAGCTATTATGATCCAGTTCTGTACCCTGTGGTGTTGTCAGAGTCCCCATTGGAGGACGCAGGACCTGAGGCCGACGAGCTGAACGCTTAGCTAGATATTTTCCTGTTTCCAGTTTTGTTGTTTTGGAATTTTGTTAACTTGAATTCAACATTCATTTCAGTTCTTTTACTTTCCAGTTGTATTTATTCAAATATTGAATAAAGTTTTAAATTCCCGAATATTCAGTTGTGACAAATGTATAGACGTTGTTCTGATTACCTGCTAATGGAATAGCTTACTGCCGCCGTCTCACAACGGTGCAGGCTAGACATGATCCGATTCGACCTAATAATTTGGGATCGGGTCATGACATTCATCTAGGCATATCATGTCCCATTCAAACACATCTCCTTGTATTCTATTTTTTCTGATACGACTATCGAGTCAAATGGGCTAATTATAAACCTTACCATTGTACCGACGAACCTTTCGGCTTCAATTAGAGACCCAACCTCGACTCGATTCTTTCGACCCAACATATGCAAAGTCGACTCTGCACATGCCACTAATGTGCCACCCAATTGAGTCCCCATGTGCCACTTATACACAAAAGTCACGGAAGGCATATTTTCAGATTGCGACACCTATATAATCAATCCGACTCGAAACTAGCCCAACCACTTGAGTTAGAACTAGTTCTAGGCTACCATAGCCTAGTAAAGATGGTATAGAATGATATTACGAGATTTTTTCCCACCAATGTAGCTTGAATCCAAGATAGAAACATTCAACCTGATATATTCCCCTGTACATTTTAGTCCCTCTCAGAAGACGATTCCCACTGTAGCCAATTTTTATAAGTTGGGTAGAACTTGGAACCAATAACGCTTTATAGGGAATGAAGCCAAGGGTTGTCTCTTCTTTTTATAGCGAACCCTTCGATTGTTCGAAGACCAATATACGACTTTCAATTGTTAGTATCTTTAATTCTGTATTACAAATTTTTTTTAAGTTGAGTAGGATGTAAAACCCTTAAAATTTAAAGAAATATTTAAATTATTTTTTTGGATTTTATTTAATTCTAATTTATTTTTATCTTATTTATATTATATAAAAGGACTATAGCCATGATTGAGTTTGAATATGCAAGACGACTAGAAAGTATGGCATGCCTAGCGTAGTCGGGTGCTTTAACTAGCATGCTAGCCATGTTAGGAATGACATGGTCATATTGTAATCTCTTGCATGTTAACCATTCAAATTATGGCATAAGTTATATTTTTATTTAATTAATTAGTTAAGAAAGACTTTATGACTTTTTAGGAGACCTGGTTGCACCAAACCTTCCCAAACCTCTTCCAAGCCAAATCCAACCCTATGTAGGCATGTTGGGCATTAATAAATATTAATAATTACATATATTTGTAATTAATTCAGATTTGGATTGAATTCCATAGATAGAATTAATTAGTTCTAAATTATGAAAGACCTTTTTAAATCCTCAATCCAATCAATTAGGCAACTCACCAAACAACCAAATCATGCCATAGTGGACCCCCACCATAGATTTCGGCCAAGCACCCCCCCCCCCCCCCCCCCCCCCCCCCGCCCATGGCCGAACACCCCATAGGAAAAGGATTCCCACTCCTTTTCATACATGTAACCCAATAAAGCCCATATATATATATATATATATATATATATATATAACCAAAAGCTATTTTATTGAAAATGAAGGTGAGCTCGTGAAGAGCTAGTACAGGTGCGGGACTGAAACACACAAAAGAAGTCCCGATGAACAAGAAAATTAAGACAAGTAGGAAAACTAAATAAAGGGTGATCTGGTTTATGAGGGACCCAAAACCGAAAGTCCAATTGATCGTAATTTTTGAATTTTTGAAATTTAAAAATTCAAAAATCTCGAAAAACAGAACCAGCAGCGGAAGTGAGTTGACCGCTCACAAAAACCGATGGGCGCGAGTCCCAAGTCAGGCGCACAGACCGAGAAGCAGGGGTGACATGCCCGAGGTGGGGGGGCGCTCGGCTCAAGGAGCCTCGGGCCCCCCATCCATCGCTGAGACTGGGGCTAGAGCGTCGGCGGGCCGAAACGGAGGAGACGCCCCCTCATCTTGGCGGTGAGGCACCAGCGACCGCCGGGGAGGGCGATGGGGGGGGGAGGAAAGGGAAGGAAGGGAGGGTGGGGCCGCGGGAGGAGACGACGACGCCTCCGCACCCACGCAGAAGGATCGGGAGCGGCCGAGAGGAAGAGGAGGGGTCTTGGCCGCCGACGGGCGAGACGGCCGGCCAAGGAGAGGGGGGTCCTACCCCCTGCTTGGGCGGTTCTCCGGCAGATGATGGAGAGAGCGCCGGAGGCCATCGCAAATGACGAGGCGAGGAGGGGACCGCGCCGACGCAGGGAGCGAGAGGGTGGACGACGCCGGCGACGGTGCAGCCACGCGAGCCCACGAAAGAGAGGAGGGTGCCGCGAAAGGGGGTTCCGGCGCCAGGGAGAGGGCGGTACCTCCAAGGGGTACGGCGGAGAGGGGGGAAGCCTGGCCCCCGGGAGAAGCGTCCGGGGGGCTGACGGAGGGCGGGAGAAGGGCTGGAACGTCGGGAGAGTCCACCAAAGGGGGACGTCGCCGCAGCAGGGAGAGTCGGCCACGACAGGGGGGCGGCGAGGAGGGGGAGAGGATAACCGCCGACCGGCCGAAGAAGGGGGAGGGGGCACGACGAGGCTGCCCGAGATCGAAGGGGGGGCTCGGGAGGGGCGACCGGAGGGAGGACGGCTGCTAGGGCGGGGAGATCTGGAGCTGGAGGGACCGCTGGGGCGGCCAGCGAGGTGGCTGCGACAGGGACGTCAATTCGGAGGCGCGGCGGGCCGGGGCGCGGCCGCGCAGCTCGCGGGGGCAACGAGTGTCTCAGGCGACGCACCGAGGAGAGAGGGGGTCGACGAAGGCCCAGGTCGCCGGGAGCGGGGGTTCCGACGTCGTCGAGAGCGGCGGCGGCCCTGAGGGGGGAAAGGGGCTGGACCGCCGCACGCCGAACACGAACCGGCCGGGGGGTGGGGGTGGCCACCCCGCGAGGGGGGACCAGCAAGGGCCCAGCACCCCGGGGACGACCGGCCACCGGCCGGGGAGGGGCGGTGGGAACAAACCTAGGAGCAGAGGAGCTCCGCCCGTGGGAATCCACACCCGCATCCTCTCTCTCATGTATATATATATATATATATATATATATATATATATATATATATATATATATATATATATATATATATATATATAGCCCTAACCCTAACCCCAACTTAATTTCTTCTTTCTTTCCACCTCCATAGCCGACCACCCCTTTCCCTCTCTATATTTTTGGCAGCACTTCTTCCCCCATAGCCTCCATACATCATCTCCTCCATTGTACATCTCTCCATCCTTCACAAAAACTCATCTCCTCCACCATACATCCACCCAACTCCTCAAAACGAACCCTAAAAACTTCATCTTCTCCATCCAACCATTTATAGCCATTGCCAACTCTTCCATACTCACCAAAAGAGGATTTTCAAGCAAGTATAGTGAGAAAGTTTAGAGCTTTGGCAAGGAGAAGTCGTCACAACCTCTCTAGCAAGGACCTTTGGTAAGAATTCCTAATCTTTCAATCTCAAACCCTTACTAAAATTCTGTATAAAATATGTTATTAAATATGTAAAAATCATATTTTGATGGCTTTTGTTATGTATAATTATCCATAAAGGTTTCATGAAATATAGGCGTAATATTTATGTTTCGGTAGGATAAAAATTAACCTCATTGTGAAGGAACTATGAGTTATTGGTGCCTATTCTCGAAACTAAATTTTATGTGTGTTCATATACATAAAATAGGATTTTTTTTTTAAGTATTTTTCCACGATTTTAGCAACTCAAATATGGTTGGAAAAATTGTAGGTCAAAACTAGCTAATTTCGGGTAACCGGCTGACCTAGAATATCGCAAACTTGTAGTATAACTCAACACTTGTACCTATGATATTATTTTGTGAAATAAAGTATTTTACTGCTGTTTAAAATATATTTTTGGTTATTTTAGCAATTTTGAGTCATTAACTATGTTCCGGGCGACTTTCGGGTAGACTAGCTGACTTAGTAATCAACCAGTCATAAATGCCTTTAGAAATATTAATTCTGGAATTTTAGAGATAAATCTGTAGAAAATTAGTTTATATATTATTTTTATGATTTTTATATGATTTTTAAGTATGTTATTGAAGTAGGGGCATAACCCACTAATTAAAAGTTAGAAACCCTAAAACTGTGTTTTGATGTCTCGTGGAACCTTTATGTGATTGTATGGATCTAAATGGTTCCACGAGAGATCGAATATAATTTTAACACATTACTTTGACTAATTAAGTCGTATCGTAAGTTTCGTAAGTAGTGACTTAATCTAGTTAATTAATTATCTAGGAGCGTCGGATTCCAGAGGCGTGGACGCGGGAGTGGCGTTTCATATTTATAGCACGGAATCAGGCAAGATACCGTGCCTTATTTACTGTTTATAATTAGATGCATATTTATTTATTTATTTACTGTATATTTATTATCTGTTTTCAGTTGGATCCATTACTTTCTATTTTTAGTTTACTTTATTTTGCTTTCAGTTATTTTTTCTTCTTGCCTTTTTTGTATGCATATGGACCTAGTCTTAGCGAACTACCTTCTTTTAGTGACCTTGGGAGGGAGAAAACAGTTAAATGTATGGGCTATCCAAATCCAAAAGTCGTAGTAACTGTGTACAACGGTAGTCGTGTCACGGTGGCCACTAGCCTCGAGCTATGTGGACTGATAGGTCACATGGGCCGCTAGCCTCGAGTTATGCCGGCTGATAGTATTGGTACTTGACGTGTGCGTGTTGTGAGTTGTTACCTTGTCCTTGGGGAGTCAGCCTTCACCTGCCCATATGTAACACCCAGTTTTCTGAAATTGAGGTATTTTTGAAAATTTATTATTTTTATTACTTATTAGTGGTATTTTAGTCATGGTATGATTTTCTGGTGATTTTAGTTAAGATAAACCATTTTCTAAGTCAGGACTTATGCCTTTGTGACTTACTAGCAAAACCTTAGTGTAAACCCTAGTTTTTCATAACCTAGAGACTAACCATGATCATGTGAGCCTAACCATAGGCTTAGAACACCAAATTAGTGATTTTGGCCAAAAAGGGTATTTTAGTAATTTTCTAGGATTTATTTAGAATTATTTGGATATATGTGTTTTTATTATTAATTAATTATTGTTAAGTGTCATGAGAGCCCCTAACCAAGTTTAGCCTAATCTAGAGGTTAGTTACTAACCTAGAATGACTAAGAGGATAGATATTTGGTCATGGTTAAAGTGATAAAAATATCTTGATATTACTTTATGGATATTTTCCATGAATTACTCAAAATATCTTAAACCTTTACCTAAAGTCTTGCCTTAGCCTAGAAGAAAGCCAAGGACACCTCCCCTACCCCCATGGCAGCCAAGAATACCCCCTTACCACTACCCCCTTCCTATATTAACCCATCAAAATCATTCATGAATAATTTACATGAATTTTTAATCTCACAAAAATCCCATTTCTTCACAAGGCCACAACTTGATCAATTTTGATCCAAATCACCTCTAGTTTCTTGCATTGGACTCCCCTACACTAGAGGGTACTAGTTAGGGCCTGCTATCAAGGAATTTGGAAGCTTTTGGCATCACCAAGTGGAAGGAATCACACCCCTCTTTATTGATTTTTTATTGGATTTGCACAAATAGGTAAATACCCTCAAACCATGTTAATTTTGTGTTTTCTCTTCATATTTGCATGCATCTAGGTATAAGGGAACTGTGGGTCAAGTTTGGTAGGATTTAGAGTTGGTTTGGTGTCCGTATCGGACATGTATCCTAAGCCTTAAATCCTTGTTTGGTGAAATGCCACAATGGACTTGTTTTTGTGTTTTTGTAAAACAAATTACATAACCTAGTAGCCCAAGACTTGCTGATCACAAAACACCTAGACTGAGCACGTTTTCGTGCTGTGTCCGTGTCCAAATTGGACACGAACCCACTGTACGAGACCCTCATGCATGCCCTGCTACCCGACACTTCGTGCGCACTGCACAGGCCAATAGGACACGTGCAATTTGATACGGACACGGGGGCAATGTCTGCGAACATGCCCCCAAAGTCTCGTGTCACGTCGTGTCGTGTCGAGTGAGAAATCTCACTCGCACTGGACACGCGCTGTCAGCGCACACGCGCTGTCAGCGCACACGTGCTGTCAGCGCACACGCGCTGTCAGCGCACACGCGCTGTCAGCGCACACGCACGCGAGGGCGAATTTGAGCGTGTCGTATCGCATGGACACGACACTTGGGTGTCTCGTAGTGAAACGGGCGTGTAGCCCTATGCGTGGCGTACACGAGGACACGAACACGAGACGTGTCATGTCCTATGTCGCGAGCACGAGGCGTGTGACAGCGTGCACGACGCTGTCGAAACACGCGTGTATCAGTCGTGTTTTCACGACTGATACGGGGTTCGTTTTGTGTCCACGAGTGTTATGGACATGTGTCAGGGTGTGGATCGTGTAGCCCTATGTGTGGGCTACACGTGTGCACGACCACGAGACGTGACGTGTCTTATGGTGTGTCCACGAGCACGTGGAACGCGTGTACGACGCTGTGCACGCGTGTGAGCGTATCAGTTTACCCGTGTGGTGTTTTTGGGAGTTTGGACACGTGAAACCGTGTCGTGGTGTCGTGTCAGGCACCTAGGACACTAGTGTATGTATGGGGTGTCAGTTACCAACCAATAGGATCGAGCCTTAGCTCGTTTTAGTGTGTGTAAATCGAATTACCTAGTTTTGAGCAAACTGTGCACTGTTTCCAGTTTTAGGATTTTTCCAGTTTTCAAAAAGTAAATTTCAAAACCTATTTTGTTAAGATTAATACATTGTATGAGTGTATTTTAGTACATATATACGTAGTAAATATGTATGTGTGAGTGTGGGTGAATTTTGGGGGTATTTGGTAGTGTGTATAGGGAGTTGTGTGTATATACATATATATGTATATATGTTACTGTGTGTGAGTGTGTTTGGGACTGGATTTTAGTTCCAGAAAATCTGGGACTCCCTCCCTTACTGTCCAGACCTCTCTCTCTCACTGTCCTATTCTCTGTCCCTCTCTCATTCACTCTATGTCTCTCTCCCACTGTCCATCTCTCTCTCTCTCTCTATATATATATATGTTATGTGTATATATATGTATATATATATATATATATGTTATATATATTGGTATACATATAGTATTTTATATATTTGGTTATATATAGTTAAGGGTATTGGGTCTCTATATATATATATGAAATATATATATATATATATATATATATATATATATATATATATATATATATATATATATATATATATATATATATATATATATATATATATACATATATATATATATATATATACATATATATATATATACATATATATATATATATATATATATATATATATATATATATATATATATATATATATATATATATATATATATATATATATATATATAGGTTACCTATCATTATCTATAATATGTGGGTTTTGGGTATTGTATATAGTGTATCCCATATTGGTATATAGGTCGTAGATAGATGGGTATATATATATATATATATATATATATATATATATATAGATATATGTATGACTTATTAAATATAGTTATATGGAAACCTATAGGTTAACTAGCCTATGGCCTAAGTGACTAGCCCATGGCTTGGGGCTAACTCAAATTGACCTAATGACCCAAACACCACTAATTGACCCTTGTTGACTAAGTGTTGACCAAAGTCAACCTTAGGTCAAATTTGATCTAGTTAACCTAGAATTGACTAGGATTGACCTACAATGACTAGTTTAACTAGTTTGACTAAAACCCTAACTAGTTTGACTATGGTTGGCCTAACTTTGACTAGTTTGACTAGTCTGACCATGTTTGACTTAATTACCATATTGACTAGGCTTTGTTTGACCTAATTACCTTGCTGACTAATCTTTGTTTGACCAATACCTTAGTTGGTCTAAGTTTGATTTAGACTTGACCCAGATTGATCATGTTGACTAGTTTGATTAGAATGTTGACCAGGAGTTGACTTTAACCTAGATTAAACTTGTTTGACCTTGTTTGATCTTGTTTGACCTTATTTGACTTAGTATGACTTCCAGTGACCTAGTTTGACTATTAGAGTTGACCAAGAGTTGACTTTTGACCAGATTGACCTAGAATCATGTAGTATGCATTGTACACTTTATTTTTACCATTGTGGATACATTGTGACTTGTATTGCTCTGATTAGGAGCCATACACCTCTCCTCAGACAGTATATCCTCTTCAGACATTCAGTTATCAGGCGAGTACATTCTTTGACCGTTTCATATTTGCCAGAATTTATATTCTTGCTCTAGATTACTTTACTTGATGCTGACACGATTGTTATCACGGATTGGTACTATATGGATCTTTTCATGAGATGTTATCCCCCTCGGGAGCATCAAATACAGCATGTTTGTGCTTTTCACGAATCATCATGTATCTCTATGCTTTCATAGATTCACGAATCGCTTGTGACTCATGTACTCTCATGCTCACAGAGCCTCTCATGAATCTCCCATTTATAGGCTTATCACGAATCTTAACATAACTTGAATGGATCCTTGTGTATTGATTGGGGATGGGGGAGTGGAAATAGTCATGTGGATATTACCCCAGTAGCTATAGTCATGAATCACTCTTAGCTGTAGCTATGAATCTCCTATGCCATTTCACATGTCTATATTTTACTCTGACTCACTAGACACTGCTAGTTCTCTATTATAGTAGATATTTCATTACAGTTATCTCTTTTGCTACATGTATCTTCCTTCAGCGTTTTCTGTATTTTACTCTATTGCATGCTTTATATTTTCTATCATACTATGCACTGTGTGAGATGTATTGTGCTCGTTCCTGTCCTGACTGGACCTGTTGAAAATATTACAGAGGATGAGGATGAGGCCCTGGTGTCTACCTATTATGGAGCAGGACTAGATGATACTTATGTTGTGGACCCTCAGCAGGATCCACCTGCAGCTGAGGATGTTGCCCCAGTAGTCTAGGCTAGTTTAGCTAGATAGTCTTTTCTGTATTATCTTTTTGTCTCACATTCTGAGTTGTATTTTGAGATGTGGAGATGTATAGACTCTTAGACTTATTGTATTATGAGTTGACGTTCTGATGTTATGTTATCCTAGATACTTGGACTTATTTCATCTATTCTACTGTTCTCTTTGAGTTACTGTCTATCTATCTATCTTTCATTCTTCTACCTAGATGTGAATGAGATTGTTTCTGTTTATCACCTCCATTCGGAGAGTATAAACTGTACAGGTACTTTATATTGTTAGATGATTGACCTAGGACAGCGTTCTACCGCCGACACTGCGGCGTAGGCTAGACGTACCCACTTTTCGTGCCCTTACTCTAGGGTGCGGGTCGTGACACATTTTTAGTGGTGGCCCATGCAGGTCGAGTTTATGTAGTGGTATTCGAACTAGAGTATCACTACAGCCTGTGATAGGATTTAAGGAATAGGCTTAGAGAGAGTGGTAACTCAATCACAATTAGAAAATTTCCATGGATTTGAATCTACTGACTTTTGTTCAAATCTATATAATCTATTTCATATTGTCCTTTTTGATACTATCATCCTTGTATCGTTATTGACTTCCTTATTGATCTGTCTTCAGGATGGTGGAGACACGATCACAGCGTCTTGGTCCAGGTGACACCACTGAGAGGTCTGCCACCTCTCGTCCAGCTCACCAGGACCCGGGGACCACAGCTCCCCTTACTCCAGTTCATGTGGGAGCTTCTGCCATATTTGGGGGTGCACCTCTACTTATTCGGGGGACCATCCCAGCTACCCCAGACATGCCTCCCCCGCAGTTTTGTCAGCCACAGTTTCAGTAGCACCAGCAGCAGTTCCAGCCGCCGATGCTATCTGGATTAGTGGATGCTGTACAGATGTTTTCATACTTCCAGCATTTCCTAGAGACGCAGCAGGCCCAGCAGCAGCGTCATACGACGGAGTTTACCAGGGGCATAGATGAGGTCCATCAGCTGGCTAGAGCGACGGTGGAGAGATTGGCTGTCCAGCCACAGGGTGGATTGGGACAGCCACGACAGCAGAGGATTTCGGGCATTCAGGACTTCAAAAAGATGAACCCCAGGGACTTATTGGGGACAGAGGGGATTCTTTATGCTGATGGCTGGATTGAGCACATTGAGAAGATTTTCCGACTGGCGGAGATACCAGCCGGACTACAGATAGAGGCAGCAGCCAGCCAGATGCGGGATCTTGCCCGTACCTAGTATCAGACGGACCCGAGAGTAGGCACTCCAGGGCAGACATAGGGAGCTTTCAAGGAGCTCTTCAAGGGAAAGTTTTTCCCGGATCAGGCAGTCGGTGCTTTGGAGACCCAGTTCGAGAACCTGGTTCAGGGGAACCAGACTGTAGAGGAGTATTCCGGTAAGTTTTGCCGATTGAGCAGATCCGTAGAGGGCCTTAGCGAGACAGCGAAGGCGAGGAGGTTCAGGAAAGGCTTGGTCAAGGAAGTCAAGTCCTTGACCAAGAGTGACAGGAATGCCACCTTTGAGGAGATTCTGGCAGGAGCGATGGCAGCTGAGGATGATCTTGAGCTGAAGCTCAAGAGGGGCCGTGATACACAGGGAGCAGGCAGCAGTGGAGGTCAGGCCAAGAGGCCTCACTATCAGCATCAGCAGAGACAGCCACAGCAGTATCAGCAGCCGAGGCAGCAGCAGCAGGCCCCGAGACAGCAGACTACCAGTTGTCCCTACTGTAAGAAATCGGGACATTGATGGGGAGAGTGCAGGAAGAGGTTGTGCTGGTGCCTACTATGTGGGGCAGCAGACCACCAGCTCAGGGAGTGTTCCCAGTTCACGGGCAGAGTAGCACAGGGAGCAGCACCCAGGAGCAGGAGACAAGGCTCCGGTAGGATAGCAGCAGAGAGGACCGTTACAGCCACAGCAGCAGTGATTTTTACAGTTTCAGCAGCAGGCTGGAAGAGGTCAGCAGGGGCGTGCTTACGCCATGACAGTTGAGGATGCTCAGACAGTTGGCGATGTGTTTGCAAGTTTTGTTATTCTAAATTCCATTCCCACCTTGCTTCATTTTATCTATCTTGAAATCCAATTCCATCTGCTCCTATATGTTCTTTATTAGTGATCAGTTTTGACCTGGTAGTTCCTTTTGATTTTGTCGATTGTTGTTTGTTTCTTCATCTCTTACTTAGGAGTAGGAGTAGGAGTAGGAGTAGTTTAGTTGTTAATATAATTCTTGACTAACTTCCTTGTCAAGAATTTTCCTCTTAAATGAATTAATGTATATGCTATGCCTTTTGATAGAGTAGCACCGACCATAGAATGGTAACCCTTTTAGCCCTGTGATTTATTGTTTCCTTATCTTCCTAGTCTATACCTATGACCAGGACTGTCTCATTTAACCTGCCCCTTTACACTACTATTTCATCACGATTTTTGGTTCTATTTAGGCCATAGACCTTCCCACTCTAAATTATGATCATCGTAGGCACGTTACCGTGACTTTTAGATTTGGAGCACAAGACTAGTTGTTTTCTCAAAACTAATTTCACATACATGACCTAGACAAGACACTCTATACCCACGACCTTAGTGTCCCACTCAGGCATACCATTGTGTGCTTTATTTGCTTAGTACAATTTTCCTGACTCGAGACTCCATCCTGATTTACCACATGGAGTTACTTTTGATTTCGATTTGGATTAAGGACACCTTATGACCTAAAACTGCCAACCAATTTTTGGACGTAACCCAGTATAGGTCTACTACCCATATTTTGCTTGTTGACCTTGTATGTTACTAGGTAGTGGCTTCGTCCCTGATTGTTGGAGGTTTGACCTAGGAGGAGTACGACCATCTAAATTTCGAGAACGAAATTATTTTAAGGTGGGTAGACTTGTAACACCCAGTTTTCTGAAATTAGGGTATTTTTGAAAATTTATTATTTTTATTATTTATTAGTGGTATTTTAGTCATGGTATGATTTTCTGTTGATTTTAGTTAAGATAAACCATTTTCTAAGTCAGGACTTATGACTTTGTGACTTACTAGCAAAACCTTAGTGTAAACCCTAGTTTTTTATAACCTAGAGACTAACTATGATCATGTGAGCCTAACCATAGGCTTAGAACAACAAATTAGTGATTTTGGCCAAAAAGGGTATTTTGGTAATTTTCTAGGATTTATTTAGAATTATTTGGATATATGTGTTTTTATTATTAATTAATTATTGTTAAGTGTCATGAGAGCCCCTAACCAAGTTTAGCCTAATATAGAGGTTAGTTACTAACCTAGAATGACTAAAAGGATAGATATTTGGTCATGGTTAAAGTGATAAAAATATCTTGATATTACTTTATGGATATTTTCCATGAATTACTCAAAATATCTTAAACCTTTACCTAAAGTCTTGCCTTAGCCTAGAAAAAAGCCAAGGACACCTCCCCTACCACCATGGCAGCCAAGAATACCCCCTTACCACTACCCCCTTCCTATATTAACCCATCAAAATCATTCATGAATAATTTACATGAATTTTTAATCTCACAAAAATCCCATTTCTTCACAAGGCCACAACTTGATCAATTTTGATCCAAATCACCTCTAGTTTCTTGCATTGGACTCTCCTATACTAGAGGGTACTAGTTAGGTCCTGCTATCAAGGAATTTGGAAGCTTTTGGCATCACCAAGTGGAAGGAATCACACCCCTCTTTATTGATTTTTCATTAGATTTGCACAAATAGGTAAATACCCTCAAACCATGTTAATTTTGTGTTTTCTCTTCATATTTGCATGCATCTAGGTATAAGGGAACTGTGGGTCAAGTTTGGTAGGATTTAGAGTTGGTTTGGTGTCCGTATCGGACACGTATCCTAAGCCTTAAACCCTTGTTTGGTGAAATGCCACAATGGACTTGTTTTTGTGTTTTTGTAAAACAAATTATATAACCTAGTAGCCCTAGACTTGCTGATCACAAAACACCTAGGCTGAGCATATTTTCGTGCTGTGTTCGTGTCCAAATTGGACACGAACCCACTGCACGAGACCCTCGTGCATGTACTGCTACCCGACACTTTGTGCGCACTGCACAGGCCACTAGGACACGTGCAATTTGACACAGACATGGGGGCAATGTCTGCGAACATGCCCCCAAAGTCTCGTGTCGCGTCGTGTCATGTCGAGTGAGAAATCTCACTCGTACTGGACACGCGCTGTCAGCGCACACGCGTGCGGGGGCGACTTTGAGCGTGTCGTATCGCATGGACACGATACTTGGGTGTCTCGTAGTGACACGGGCGTGTAGCCCTATGCGTGGTGCACACGAGGACACGAACACGAGACGTGTCGTGTCCTGTGTCGCAAGCACGAGGCGTGTGACAGCATGCACGACGCTGTCGAAACACGCGTGTATCAGTCGTATTTTCACGACTGATACGGGGTTCGTTTTGTGTCCACGAGTGTCGTGGACACGTGTCAGGGTGTGGATCGTGTAGCCCTATGTGTGGGCTATACGTGTGCACGACCACGAGATGTGTCGTGTCTCGTGGTATGTCCACGAGCACGTGGAACGCGTGTACGACGCTGTGCACGCGTGTGAGCGTATCAGTTTACCCGTGTGGTGTTTTTGGGAGTTTGGACACGTGAAACCGTGTCGTGGTGTCGTGTCAGGTACCTAGGACACTAGTGTATGTATGGGGTGTCAGTTACCAACCAATAGGATCGAGCCTTAGCTCATTTTAGTGTGTGTAAATCGAATTACCTAGTTTCGAGCAAACTGTGCACTGTTTCCAGTTTTAGGATTTTCCCAGTTTTCAAAAAGTGAATTTCAAAACCTATTTTGTTAAGATTAATACATTGTATGAGTGTATTTTAGTACATATATACGTAGTATATATGTATGTGTGAGTGTGGGTGAATTTTGGGGGTATTTGGTAGTGTATATAGGGAGTTGTGTGTATATACATATATATGTATATATGTTACTCTGTGTGTGTGTGTTTGGGACTGGATTTTAGTTCTAGAAATTCTGGGACTCCCTCCCCCTACTGTCCAGACCTCTCTCTCTCACTGTCCTATTCCCTGACCCTCTCTCATTCACTCTATGTCTCTCTCCCACTGTCCATCTATATATATATATATATATATATATATATATATATATATATATATATATAGACCCAATACCCTCAACTGTATATACCTATATATAACCAAATATATAAAATACTATATGTATACCAATATATATAACATATATATATATATATATATATACACAAAAAAAAAATATATATATATGTATATATATATATATATATATATATATATATATATATATATATATATATATATATATGTATGTAGGTTAGCTATCATTATCTATAAATATGTGGGTTTTGGGTATTGTATATAGTGTATCCCATATTGGTATATAGGTAGTAGATAGATGGGTATATATATATATATATATATATATATATATATATATATATATATATATATATATATATATATATATATATATATATATATATATATATATATATATATATGACTTATTAAATATAGTTATATGGAAACCTATAGGTTAACTAGCCTATGGCCTAAGTGACTAGCCCATGGCTTGGGGCTAACTCAAATTGACCTAATGACCCAAACACCACTAATAGACCCTTGTTGACTAAGTGTTGACCAAAGTCAACCTTAGGTCAAATTTGATCTAGTTAACCTAGAATTGACTAGGATTGACCTACAATGACTAATTTAACTAGTTTGACTAAAACCCTAACTAGTTTGACTATGGTTGGCCTAACTTTGACTAGTTTGACTAGTCTGACCATGTTTGGCTTAATTACCTTATTGACTAGTCTTTGTTTGACCTAATTACCTTGCTGACTAATCTTTGTTTGACCAATACCTTAGTTGGTCTAAGTTTGACTTAGACTTGACCCAGATTGATCATGTTGACTAGTTTGATTAGAATGTTGACCAGGAGTTGACTTTAACCTAGATTAAACTTGTTTGACCTTGTTTGATCTTATTTGACCTTATTTGACTTCCTGTGACCTAGTTTGACTATTAGAGTTGACCAAGAGTTGACTTTTGACCAGATTGACCTAGAATCATGTAGTATGCATTGTACACTTTATTTTTACCATTGTGGATACATTATGACTTGTATTGCTCTGATTAGGAGCCATACACCTTTCCTCAGACAATATATCCTCTTCAGACATTCAGTTATCAGGCGAGTACATTCTCTAACCGTTTCATATTTGCCAGGATTTATATTCTTGCTCTAGATTACTTTACTTGATGCTGACACGATTGTTATCACGGATTGGTACTATATGGATCTTTTCATGAGATGTTATCCCCCTCGGGAGCATCAGATACAGCATGTTTGTGCTTTTTACGAATCATCATGTATCTCTATGCTTTCATAGATTCACGAATCGCTTGTGACTCATGTACTCTCATGCTCACAGAGCCTCTCATGAATCTCCCATTTATGGGCTTATCACGAATCTTAACATAACTTGAATGGATCCTTGTGTATTGATTGGGGATGGGGGAGTGGAAATAGTTATGTGGATATTATCCCAGTAGCTATAGTCATGAATCACTCTTAGCTGTAGCCATGAATCTCCTATGCCATTTCACATGTCTATATTTTACTCTGACTCACTAGATACTGCTAGTTCTCTATTATAGTAGATATTTCATTACAGTTATCTCTTTTGCTACATGTATCTTCCTTCAGCGTTTCCTGTATTTTACTCTATTGCATGCTTTATATTTCCTATCATACTATGCACTGCGTGAGATATATTGTGCGTGTTCCTGTCCTGACTGGACCTGTTGAAAATATTACAGAGGATGAGGATGAGGCCCTGGTGTCTACCTATTATGGAGCAGGACTAGATGATACTTATGTTGTGGACCCTCAGCAGGATCCACCTGCAGTTGAGGATGTTGCCCCAGTAGTCTAGGCTAGTTTAGCTAGACAGTCTTTTCTGTATTATCTTTTTGTCTCACATTCTGAGTTGTATTTTGAGATGTGGAGATGTATAGACTCTTAGACTTATTGTATTATGAGTTGACGTTCTGATGTTATGTTATCCTAGATACTTGGACTTATTTCATCTATTCTATTGTTCTCTTTGAGTTACTGTCTATCTATCTATCTTTCATTCTTCTACCTAGATATGATTGAGATTGTTTCTGTTTGTCACCTCCATTCGGAGAGTATAAACTGTACAGGTACTTATATTGTTAGATGATTGACCTAGGACAGTGTTGTACCGCTGACACTGCGGCGTAGGCTGGACGTACCCAATTCTCGTGCCCTTACTCTAGGGTACGGGTCGTGACACCATACATCAAGATATCTTCTAAATTGCCTACTAGAAAGGTTAGGAGACCCTAGCAAATTTTATGTTCCAATCATGGCATGGAAAAATGTCACATCGCGGAATAGTATGTTACCCCTCGTCCTTGTTTGGTTGTAGGGGTAGCCTACTATTTTGATGATGGGATATTGAGCCGTGTTATGGTTTGGACACTTTGGGACGCAATGACTGGTTTTGTGTTATTGACTTGGTCCGTGCTTCTAACATTGAGGTCGTGCCTCACATTTTAATACGACTTTACCAACTTTGTCTTACGGACCTTCTCGACTTAACTCGAGACGACTCAATCCTGACTTGTGGAACTTATGTTGACGACTGTAGCCACCCTTCCCGAAAATTCTTGAAATATTTTTTATATTTTATTTATTTGATTTAAATGGTGATTTTAGAATTCTTATTTATAAATAATTATTTAGATAATTATTACGGTGGATGACTTTAGCTATGATGAAGTTTTGAAGTACAAGACGACTAGGAATCATGGCACGGATAGCATGGTCGTGTGCCTTGGTTAGTGTATTAGCCATGCCTAGGAAGACCCAACCATAAGTGCATCCTAACTAGGAAAACCAGACCAAGTTGTGACTTAACCCGTATCGAAGATTTTATTTATTTATTTATTATATTATTTGACGTTTAGGAGACCCGATTGTACCAAACTAGTCAAACTGGACCCGAACTGAATCCAAGCCCATGTAGTCATGTAGTGGGACCAAATACGGCCTTGTAGACATGTTTGGTGAATGCAAAGATTTTGTATATATTTTAGGATTTGGCAATTATTTTCTAAATATTTATTATATGTAAATTATAGGTATTATTAATATTAAATAGCATTTTAGAATATTTATACGATTTTTTGGGGCCCAGTAATGGGAGTATATGATATGCCCACCCACGAGCTATTATTGAATTATTTTAATTACTCGTGGAATTATTATTATTATTAATATTATTATTGTGGTTATTGAGAATAAACTATTTATTATTATTAGTTATTATTAATTTATTCTTTATCAAAAGAATAAATATATGTGTGTATGTGTATTTATATATAAATACATAATGTATATATGTATTGGTAACTTATTTTAATGGTTTATTATTTATTCTCATAAATAATTGTTATTTGTTATATATAATATATATATATATATATATATATATATATATATATATATATATATATATATATGTATATATATATATATATATATATATATATATATATATGTATATATATATATATTATATATATATATATATATATATATATATATATATATATATATGCGTATCTGTGTAGGTATGTCTATATATATATAAAATATATATAGGTGTATGTGTATATAAATATATACGATATACGTGTATATTTGTATGTATATATAAATAAATTATATGTGTGTGTTTGTATATATAAATAGATATATTACATACAAGTGTATATGTGTATGGATGTATATATATATAAATGTGTATATGAGTATTTATATATAAATATATATTATATATATGTATATTTGAGTGTATATATATATATATATATATATATATATATATATATATATATATATATATATATATATATATATATATATATATATATATATATATATATATATATATGTATATATAGGATCCTAGGTATTTATGTGTGTATATGAATAAATATACACTATTAGCTAGCAGCAAACTCCCCAGGCCCAAACTCCCCGGCCTAGCAGCCCAAGCAACCAGCGCTCAGCCTCTCCCCTTGGGTTCGAACTCAGCTGAATTGGAATTCCTAGGCCGACCCCATCTATACGTGCGTATAGATATAAACCGGAGATCGAAAAGGGGATAGAGTTCTAAACTCGCAAAACCCAAAACCCTAGCGCCCTCCTCCAACCCAGGCGACCAACCCCGACCTCCAGGCGGCGCGCGCCACCGCTGGGGTGCCAGCGGTCGGCCATCGGCGGTCGACAGCGCTGGGCAACGTGAAAATCACAGCAGCAACAACAGCAGCTTCGTGGTGAGGTATGTCTCTTCGTCAAGTGATTTCGTCACATCTGATCAATCAAATTGCGAACCGTTTGGTCCGCTGAAAAGACACCCTAACCATCTAGAAACCCCATCAATTAGTTCTCATTGAACTTACTCGAATTCGACGAGAAATCGACACGAACTTACCCAAAAACTGTCGAAACATGACAGTTCATGGCAGCCCAACTACCTTAGTTCGCGGCCAGTTTTCTCCCAACCCATGCACGATTTTAAAATTCTATTTGAAGACACTTATAGACAATATATAGGAGATGGAAACCCTTCTTTTAGTTTCTGTATTCATGTAATGTGTGCCGAATAAACAGCACCTAAAGATTAGGAAAAATCTGTGTTAAAATATTAAAAATTAGAAAAAAAACGCATCCACACGACGTGCGTCCCGCCAAACCGGGCGACGTGGTCGCGAACCGAAGGCATCGAAAGTTGCATAATGGCTTCGTGGTCGTGTGGGCTTTGACGGAATTCAAATTGGTCGTGTGTGTGCGACGAATTTGATGCGTATCCGTCGAAATTCACCGTTTCGTTCACTTTGTAAATTTCTCAATTACTTTGTGTACGCTCGTCAGATCGAGACAAAACTTACGCCAACAGGACCGTATCATTTTTTTGGTCCTGTATGCCAAGTTTGGTCTGATTCTGAGACAGTGATAAAATCACCGTTTTACGGGCCCCACGGTTCCACTCAACGGGCGATTTTGTGCACGGGCCTGTCGGAATCCAACTTTGGACATACGGTTGGGTTCGTATCGGAAAACCGGATCTGTAGACATATAGTTTGAAGACTTTAGAGACCGTTGACTCTGGCACGCTTTTTGGTGCAAAGCGGTTCCAACGGCGGACATCGTTTTTGCCCAAAATTACCGTTTTACCCCTGTATCCAGAATTGGACTTAAGGACAGGCAATCCTAGCTAATTAAACTATTCTGAGAACGTTGGTACTGTTTATTTCAGCATCTGAAGACTTCTACATGTGTTGACTGATTATGGCTCATTGAGTGGTATGGTATTATTGGTTTCACCAGCTAAGGACCTCATGCAAGTGCACTTTCTGATTGCTTTCCGATTCATAGTAGTCTTTTCATTTCATATCTATACATATATCTTGCTGCTTGTTGACACGCTCGTCACACGAAGTAGCCGGGAGGGGAAATATCTTAGTAAACATGTGGACTACCCAGAAATATCCCAATATGTCTATTCTTGCATGATAGCAGCTGCACACGACACGTGCATTGAGCCGTATTTACCCCCTAGCCGTTCACATGTCCAAACGGATATTTCACACCACCTAGATAGATGTCTTTTGTTAGTTTTTTCTTGTTTATTTCTCTATCGTGCTATGTCATCAGCTATCTTCCAGTTTTTATCTCTCTTATGTTATTTTTATGTCTTGTTAATTCTATTATGTTTTCGCATTGTCGTCGGTTTGTGTACTTGTTCCATTCCTGACTGAAAACCAACATTTTTTAGGTTTAGCCGCGATCACTCTTAACACTGGGAAATGCTTGGGTATGCTGAGGACAACCTAGAATAAGATAGCAGTGGTTTCATATTTCATTAATTGTAAAACTTTGTATTTTTCCTTTAAATATAAATATTTTAACTGTTGTAATAAATTTAAAAATGTGAATGAGCAGCAAATGTGATATTTTGAGCATTTATTTCTTGCGGGCTTGACAGCGTTCTACCGCCGACTCTGCGTAGGCTGGCTTGGACACGTCTCGTATCCGAAAAAGTGGGTGCGGGTCGTGACAAGTTTTTGTGGTAGACCATGCAGGTCGTCTTCGCAAATTATGCGAACTCGCGGTAGTACCATATTAGTTGTACTGCTGCGAGCCTGCGCCCAGGAAATGCTCATTCACAAATTAGGATTGAAATGATTTAGGATAATGACTAGGACTAGGAGTCCCTTGTTCAAAATGATCGTTGGGTAGTTAAGGTTATTAGATAGGCCATGCAATTTAGATAGCTTGCTAGATCCTTATAGGTACACTATTATTTTGATATGACAATGTGATCCAAAGTGGATATACTATTCGCTTGATATGTTAGGATTGCCTGAAATTAAAGCTTTAATCTTGATAAACTGTTTAATTTTCTTTTGCTTTATTAGATATAAATCTTATATCGTAAATTAGAATTGCCTATTTAAATTCTATTTTTGCTGTAAGGAATAGATTTAAAATTACTGATTCTTTTATTTTGTATAGAATCTCGAGGTAGATCGATTCAAGAATTCCCTCAATCATTGAAATGCATATGAAATAGATACAAGAATGTTTGTGTTTCTTTCGTATTTAGTTATTCCCTCCATGTTAAGTCTTTTATTTTTAAACGTTGTGACCGCTAGGACAAATACCTACGCCCTATTTTTAGTCAACTTGTTTGAATCTCTAAAGGCTCGTGAATTTTTACGGATGTAGTTAAATGAATGTTAGATAGCTCAAAATGGTTAGACAGCAGCGCACTGTCGTCAATGATTAGAGAGTGGAGAATGTGGGTTCACTGCAGCCAGCAGCATACTGGCGAGGCACAACCCATAGAATTGAAATTCTTTCAAAGAATTGTAGGTTATGGATCATTGCTAAAACTATGTCCTAGTTGACCTCTTTAGATCGTAGATACCTTTGTGCCAATATAGAATAAAGTACCTTATAGCATATCACATCTGAATCACGGAACCAAGGATTTACCTAGAATATAGAATTTAGAGTTCCCTAACTCATTAGTCGACCAAGGCCTTAGGGATAGGAAGATTGTAGGAAGACTGTATAAGCAAGAACACCAGGTAAGGTTTTGATTCTCTCAAAACTCGAATCAATTGTGCTTCATTTCAAAATATCACATATTTATATTTTGACTCTCTTGACCAATGCTGCTATTACAGCCTAGTTTTTGCAAGCTTACTCTTTTATCGAGCTTGATTCAAGACATGTTTATTTGGGACGTCCGCTAACATATTGTCTAATTAGAATCATTGTATTACGGTCTGATCAACCATGGTGCATTTGGTATGTTTTGTTTTTTTATTTAACTATCCTACGTGGATTGAGATGTAGATGTCTCTAGGATCTCATCCGTGACTGTTTTGACAATTCCTCTTGAATTATGCATTCGCCTTTGAATCACGTAATTGTATTCAATAAAATCTCTTTTGAACCCTTCATTGTTTTTATCTTTCACTGATCGGAAAGACGAAAGCTTGTAACTGATAGGTAGATACATAGTATCCCCATGACTATGATAGTTGTATATGTAAGTGTAGCTACCATCGGCCAGCCCTGTGACAGGAACCTTGCCTGGAATTACCCGTTCTCCTCTCGACCTTCAAGCTACTATTGGGACCTTCTAGCTATCTGAATTTGAGGAATGATCCTTGACATGACTTATATCTACCGTATCCCGTTACGCCATGCCTTATCCTTTATTAACAAGAGGCGAGGTACAATATCCGGACTTTGGAATCCTTGTAACCTCATTATTCCTAAAACCATATCCTAGCTTCTACGGTGGGTAGACCGTATGCCTCCTAAAATTTTGGGATATACGAGGATTACCGATTGATTAGGATAGTTTTATTAGGATGATAATTAGTGCTCTATGGACTCCCACTTTCCATTTAGATCATTTTGTGTCCCCGACCGTTGTCATCAATATTCGGAGCACGAGACCAGCTGCTACCTTCCAACAAATCTCATATGCAAGATCTAGACGAGTCCACCTTCCTCTAGGTATATCACGTCCCACTCAAACACGTCCCCTTGTAATCTATTTTATAGTACGACTTTTAGGTCAAAAGGACTAGCTATAACCCTTACCGTAATACCGGTACACTTCCTGACTCCCACTAGAGCCTCAACTTTGACTCAATTCATTCGACCCAAAATATTGTTGTGATCAACTCGAAGCCCACTACACGCCTGCCACTAAGGTACCACCCAATTGAGGACTCATGTGCTACTTAAACACAAAAGTCACCGAAAATGCATTTTAGGCTTTAGGGACCTAGCTAACCAACTCGACTAGCAACTAGCTCAGCCCTTGGATAGAAACCTATTCTAGGATACCCTAATCTAGTAGAAAGAGTTTCATCATTGGGATCTTGTCCAATCCTTATAGATCGAAATCCAATGTTCATCCAACCAACGACTAATGTCCAAATAGAGAACCCCTTTAGACCACAATCTCGATTTCTCAAATTTTGTTCCGTTATGGAACCTTATTTGAATTAGAATTTCGAGAACGAGACTTCTATATTGCATGCCACTCTAAGTAACGAAAGGCTCTTCGACGTAGCAAGTGACTGAACTATAGTAGCCCAATCTAGCAAACAAGTCAGTGGTTCGTAAACACCCTTTTTAGCTGTACCGTCGAAAACCCTCTACCGCTCTTGAAACTTCATATTTGCTCTCGATTATTCTCCCTTATCTTTATGTCCTTCCTATTATGGAGCGACGATTGGTCATGCTTATTAGAGTTTATCAACCTTTCTTAGCTACTTGTGTAAGTTTGTTGCTTGTTAAAAATTCGGGTTGCTTGATAGATACGAGAGGATTATAGATACCATATGCCTAGATATTTGTTGGTAGGATCATTAGCAACCAGTTAGAAGATTTTTAAGATTTTAGTTTGAGGAGTAGTGTGACCAAAGGTGGGTAGAAGTCCTGGAGGCTATATGGCTAGTAGAAGAATACAAACTATTTTTGAGGAATTAAAATTTGAGAAGATTGTGGCAATAGGGGATTTATTCTTTTACTTTTATTTTTGAATTTTAGGCATGGTTATGAGTTAGAATTTCGAGGACGAAATTATTTTTAAGGTGGGTAGATTTGTAGCCACCCTTCCCGAAAATTCTTGAAATATTTTTTATATTTTATTTATTTGATTTAAATGGTGATTTTAGAATTCTTATTTATAAATAATTATTTAGTTAATTATTACGGTGGATGACTTTAGCCATGATGAAGTTTTGAAGTGCAAGACGACTAGGAATCATGACACGGATAGCATGGTCGTGTGCCTTGGTTAGTGTATTAGCCATGTCTAGGAAGACCCAACCATAAGTGCATCCTAACTAGGAAAACCAGGCTAAGTTGTGACTTAACCCGTACCAAAGATTTTATTTATTTATTTATTATATTATTTGACGTTTAGGAGACCCGGTTGTACCAAACTAGTCAAACTGGACCCGAACTGAATCCAAGCCCATGTAGTCATGTAGTGGGACCAAATACGGCCTTGTAGACATGTTTGGTGAATGCAAAGATTTTGTATATATTTTAGGATTTGGCAATTATTTTCTAAATATTTATTATATGTAAATTATAGGTATTATTAATATTAAATAGCATTTTAGAACATTTATACGATTTTCTGGGGCCCAGTAATGGGAGTATATGATATGCCCACCCACGAGCTATTATTGAATTATTTTAATTACTCGTGAAATTATTATTATTATTATTATTATTATTATTATTATTATTATTATTATTATTATTATTATTATTATTATTGTGGTTATTGAGAATAAACTATTTATTATTATTAGTTATTATTAATTTATTCTTTATCAAAAGAATAAATATATGTGTGTATGTGTATTTATATATAAATACATAAATGTATATATGTATTGGTAATTTGTTTTAATGGTTTATTATTTATTTTCATAAATAATTGTTATTTGTTATATAAGTATATATATATATATATATATATATATATATATATATATATATATATATATATATATATATATATATATATATATATATATATATATATATATATGTGCATCTGTGTAGGTATGTGTATATATACATAAAATATATATAGGTATTATATGTCTATGTGTATATAAATATATATGATATACGTGTATATTTGTATGTATATATAAATAAATTATATGTGTGTGTATGTATATATAAATAGATATATTATATACAAGTGTATATGTGTATGGATGTATATATATATATATATATATATATATATATATATATATATATATATATATATATATATATATATATATATATATATATATATATATATGTGTGTGTATATGAGTATTTATATATAAATATATTATATATATGTATATGTGAGTATATATTTATATATATATTTATTTTTTTTATTTTTTTTTTATATTTATATTTATATATATATATATATATATTTATATATATATATATATATATATATATATATATATATATATATATATATATATATATATATATTTTATATATATATATATATATATATATATATATATATATATATATATATATATATATATATATATATATGCATCTGTGTAGGTATGTGTATACATACATAAAATATATATAGTTATTATATGTGTATGTGTATGTGTATATAAATATATATGATATACGTGTATATTTGTATGTATATATAAATAAATTATATGTGTGTGTATGTATATATAAATAGATATATTATATACATGTATATGTGTATGGATGTATATATATATATAAATGTGTATATGAGTATTTATATATAAATATATATTATATATATGTATATGTGAGTACATATATATATATATATATATAAATATATATATATATATATGTATATATAGGATCCTAGGTATTTATGTGTGTATATGAATAAATATACACTATTAGCTAGCAGCAAACTCCCCAGGCCCAAACTCCTCGGCCTAGCAGTCCAAGCAACCAGCGCTCAGCCCCTCCCCTTGGTTCGCGGCCAGTTTTCTCCCAACCCATGCACGATTTCAAAATTCTATTTGAAGACACTTATAGACAATATATAGGAGATGAAAACCCTTCTTTTAGTTTCTGTATTCATGTAATGTGTGCCGAATAAACAGCACCTAAAGATTAGGAAAAATCTGTGTTAAAATATAAAAAATTAGGAAAAACTCATCCACACGACGTACGTCCCGCCAAACCGGGCGACGTGGTCACGAACCGAAGGTATCGAAAGCTGTGTAACGGCTTCGTGGTCGTGTGGGCTTTGACGGAATTCAAGTGTGCGCGACGAATTTGATGCGTATCCGTCGAAATTTACCGTATCGTACACTTTGCAAATTTCTCAATTACTTTGTGCGTGCTCGTCAGATCGAGACGAAACTTGCGCCAACAGGACCGTATCGTTTTTCTGGTCTTGTATGCCAAGTTTGGTCAGATTCTGAGACAGTTGATAAAATCACCGTTTTACGAGCCCCACGGTTCCACTCAACGGGCGATTTTGTGCACGGCCTGCCGAAATCCAACTTTGGACATACGATTGGGTTCGTATCAGAAAACTGGATCCGTAGACATGTAGTTTAAAGACTTTAGAGACCGTTGACTCTGGCACACTTTTCGGTACAAAGCGGTTCACACGGCGGACATCGTTTTTGCCCGAAATTATCGTTTTGCCCCTGTGTCCAGAATTGAACTTAAGGGCAGAAAATCCTAGCTAATTGAACTATTCTGAGAACGTTGGTACTGTTTATTTCAGCATCTGGAGACTTTCACATGTGTTGACTGATTGTGGCTCATTGAGTGGTATGGTATTATTGGTTTCACCAGCTAAGGACCTCAGGCAAGTGCACTTTTTGATTGCTTTTTGATTTATAGTAGTCTTTTCATTTCATGTCTATACATATATCTTGCTGCTTGTTGACACGCTCGTCACACGAAGTAGTCGGAAGGGAAAATATCTTAGTAAACATGTGGACTACCCAGAAATATCCCAATATGTCTATTCTTGCATGACAACAGCTGCACACGACACGTGAAGGGAGCCGTATTTACCTCCTAGCCGTTCACATGTTGAAACGGATATTTCATACCACCTAGATAGATGTCTTTTATTAGTTTTTTCTTGTTTATTTCTCTATCGTGCTATGTCATCAGTTATCTTCCAGTTTTTATCTCTCTTATGTTATTTTCATGTCTTGTTAATTCTATTATGTTTTCACATTATCATCGGTTTGTGTACTTGTTCCATTCCTGACTGGAAACCAATATTTTTCAGGTTTAGCCGCGATCACTCTTAACATTGGGAAAGGCTTGGGTATGCTGAGGACAACCTAGAATAAGATAGTAGTGGTTTCATATTTCATTAATTGTAAAACTTTGTATTTTTCTTTTAAATATAGATATTATAACTGTTGTAATAAATTTAGAAATGTGAATGAGCAGCAAATGTGATATTTTGAGCATTTATTTCTTGCGGGCTTGACAGCTTTCTACCACCGACTCTGCGGCGTAGGCTGGCTTGGACACGTCTCGTATCCGAAAAAGTGGGTGCGGGTCGTGATAACGACTCAAATACGATGCCACATTCGTGCCAAAGCACGTGCCCTTGCTATAGCCAAATCTTAGGCTCTGTAATGGTGTTGCAACCGTGCACACCTTCTTAACTCAATTCGTGTCGTGCTTACGCTATCTTTGATTAGACTGACACCGTGCATGCAGATTGCCGCTTAGCACACTGACTCATCTATATGAAAGGTCACTAGCAATGTCAAGCTATCTTGGACTTGGCTGAGGATAGACGACGATCATCTAATGGGTAGCTAGCCCGTGGAAGCCCTGAATCTCCTATGTTGTACATCCAGTATCCTTATTTAGCCAACTTGCTTCCCCAGGGAATGACATGATCCTGAGGCCCCGACGATCATGTCGAGGAAGACTACCCCGTGTGCACAAGTTATCTATGACCACGCCCTTACGACAACTTCTAGACTCGACGTAAATGTAAGGCCTACAGATGACACAACTTGCTTTGTCTTCCTTAAACTTCTTTATCCATGTCCATGCTTTCCATTCTTCATGAGAGACTCCCAAGCCACGGGACCGGTCTCGGCGATAAACGGTCGTATGTACTTTACATTCTTTGAAACACAGGAAACGGCTATTGTATAGCCTTCCAGATAGACCTGAACAAACGTGTTCCTTTGTGTCCCATAGGCCGTGGCATACTTATCCTTGAACCGACCGTGGCTCGTGCCTTAAACTGACTTGTGTTCTATGCGACACTATCGCCCAAGTCATACTTTAAATGACGAGTCTTGAGATCATGGGACTATGTGACTTTAACAACCGAAGAAAATACGGGATAGTGCTTGCTATGACTTCGATAGCCCAGCATAACTTTGCCTAACTTAATCGTGCAACAACTTGATGAGTAAAGGCTATGTCAAGTCTTGCACCGTGGAAACGTATCTTGCACGCGTTCGACTTGAACAACTAAGTTCTTTGGGTGCCTAGACTTATGTTATAAGCCGTACGATACAACTTAACCCGTAGGACGTACAAAGGCTATGTCAAGCCTTGGACGATGGGACCGTGCATGCTTTATTAAGCATTTATGCGTGTGACACCTATGACTTACGCTAAGTTCATAGCTTTTTGGCAACATCGACCAACTTTCCTTCTCCCAAGCCACGGAACGAAGGACATAATGTCATTTTAAAAGCACGTCATGCAACAATTCTAAGCCGACCGTAGGACCTTTCCATATTCTAGCTCAATCCGACCCGACTTGAGATTATTCCCTTAGCTATGTGGATTGACCTCCTTTATTATCAAGCCTACTTGTGCATTTAAAAACTTTTGTTTTATTAATGTGAAGGCCAAGCTAAGGCAAGTTCACCGAAGCCACCCACCTTAGCGAGGAGTAGCCTCGGTCGAGCAGGACTTCAAGCAGGCCGTTGTATGGCTAAGTCCGAATGCCATTGGCATTTCGATTCCTTCGATTGAACTGAACGGGACGGGGCATTACAAAACTGATCTTAAGGCAATAATAGGTAGATCACCAAATATTTGCATGCTTTACTAATTACTTGGCATTGGTTTGGACGAGTTGGTCTTGATCAGTACAGCGAGGATGAAAGTACTAATCCCCTACTAGTTTGCCTGCAGGTTCAGGATATGTTTGGCTCGTGGCGAGGCTTGGCTTGGATGCGCCGAGGCATGGAGTCCTTAGCATTTTGAGACAAGTTACCACACTGGGTTCGGCATACAATATGAAGATGTTCGGCCGAGAGTCTTTGGATGTGTTATAGAAGACATGATCTATGGAAAGAGATCCTTTGTGAGCTAGAGAGGTCATGAGCATTGTAGCCTATTGGCATTTTTAGTTGGGCTATTCAAATCCCTTGTAATCTTCAGTTTATTTATCAATAAAAGATATTCTTATTATATACTATATTTCCTTCCGCTGCGAATGTTATCAATTTGAGATAAACTTATGTGAACCTGTTATCTTGCCTTGCACGAGCACAACTCCAAGCTCGTGCGGCATCACACCCCAGCGAGGACGATAATTTGGGTAAAATCTAGCGAGGACGAGCGATTTCTCGGGTCAGGGCATGACAAGTTGGTATCATAATGGTTCCATCCTTTGGACCGTGAACGAATCTCTTTGACCTTGAGTTGCTTTCGCTATCGAATTCAGTTGGCCCTATGTTGTTTCCGCAATCGTATGGCTTATGGATCTGCTCGACGCCACACTGGATGTTCCATATAATAAGTATAAATACTTGCGTGTGTCTTGGTTGCATATGTTTGGGAATTTACGTGATGCTGTTGAGTAATGTTGCAAATTGTTGGTTGCATCAAGTTGTAATGAACGGTGTGATGTTTTTTGCATTGTGCAACAAGTTAAGCTACGGGATGTTACATTATGCATGTCTATGCGAATGGATAGCTATGTGCTGAGCAGATTCGAGTAATAATTTTGAGTATTGAGGATGAATCGTTGCACGAGTTGCAACGAATGGGATTGAGAAATTGCGAAGCTATAGTTGCGAATTAAGTTGGTCGCTAAGTCGAACTTGAGTAGGCAAATACGTAAGTTGGTCGAGTTGTATCGGATTTCGAAGTAGGCAAACGTATATGTTGGTCGAATGTAGAGTTGGGCTTTGAGTAAGCGATTGTCCCATTTACGATCGGCAGGATCACGAAGGCATGGTTAGATAAGAATAGATGTCAGAAGAAACGGTTAGTATGCTACGAGATAAATGACTTGATTTTTGAGTGGTATATTCTATACCACATATACGATCAGTGCATCAGAGTATTATGTCGATGGCGATAGGCTCAATTTCTGAGTGTTATATACAATACCACTTAGCGATGGTTATGTTGAACAGTTTGACGATTGCAATAGATTGCGTTGAGACGATTGCGTCGGTTGCGATAAGTTTGTTCGCAACGGACAGGAGAGTGTTGAGACTCGAGTTGGAATGGTACGATAGGAGTCAATACGGGTATGCTTTGACGGAACTTGTAGGACCGTTGAGCACCTCTAGAGGAGGGGGTGAATAGAGTGTGTATGTGCAGCGGAAAATAATCACCAATTAAAAATTAAACTATGGCAGAGATATAAGAGACAGTAAATAAAGATAGAGAATTCAAACTCAGTGACACAGCGATATATACTGGTATCCCTCTGAGAGGACTAATCCAGTCTCGAGTACTCTTGCTCGATGTTAATCCACTATGGCACAAGCTTTAACTGAGAGTTTGCAGTCTCTTACAACACCGTGCTTGGTGATGAGCGCACGACAAGCTCCACAACACACACTGTGCTTGGGGACGAGCGCACGACCAGCTCCACAACAGGAAAAGTTGTTGAACTTGGAACGACCTCTTTACAACTCTTGAAACACCAAAAGATTCTAAATCAACTCTGATAGTACTGGCTTTTGGCTAAGAGATGTATAGGGATGATTTGAAAATCTGAGATCGTTTGAAAACACTTGAGTAGTAGAGAAGAGAGAATGAAGAATGAATGAATGAATTGAAATGAAAAGTTATTCTCTATTTATAGGTGTTTTCTCGAACCGAACTCGGGCAGAGTTCGGATGCAAATATCTCGCAAAGAGACATTGCTCGCTGATTTGGAGGCAACAGAAGTTTGAATCATTTTTGACCGAACTCGGTCAGAGTTCGGACCGAACTCGGGCCGAACTCGGTTACGAGTTCTGTCAGGAGATATTTGAAAATCATTTGTAAAAACAGTTTTCAAAATATATTTTTGGTTATTTATAAAATCATTTATAAAGGCTATTTTTAAAATATGTTTTTGAAATGTTTTGTAAATGAAATACGAATGGTAAATAGGTAGTCTTTTGGAATGTGGACAGTTTTAACCTTAAGCTAGTATTACCAAAACTGATTTTACAAAATAAATTCTAGACTCAATAAAATATAAAATACAGAATAAAATGAGAAATGAGTCTTCTAAAGATTTGATGATGTTGATGCTTTGTTTGATGCAGTACATCGTCCGTTGAATTTGATTTCATGTATCCTGAAATGATTAGCAGCATTTTCTATATTTTGTGTATTGACTTAAGTGTATGTTGATTATCGAAATCGGGTGTGACCATAGAATGGGCCAACAATCTCCCCCATTTTGATAATTGACAAACTTGAGTCTATACCAAAATATATTTATATGAAATAGAACAAAATACAAAGTACCTGAAAAAATGAGATGTTTTGATTTTGTTTTTGGATTTGTATATGCTTTGCTTTTTGGTATTATACTCTTTTTCTCCCCCTTTGTCAAGTAGTAAAATGACTTCGCTCCCCCGTAATATGTGAAGCCAACAATAGACAAACACAAGACAAAGTGAAGAAAAAGACATAATCACAGCATAAGACATATGGAAACAACTAATATAGAAAGAAACAGCTCATAATAAACTGAAACAGTCATGAAAATTTCCACTAATAATCCAAAAGTACAACTGAAAATGTCTAACTAATCAGTTTAGACATGAAATAAAAAAAACTACATCAACTAATCATCATCTAACAAATGCCTACTAGCCCATAGTTGAATCCACGTCACATCGTGAGGTTGTCCGCACCAGGAGCCTCATGAGGAAAGTAGGCTGTAGTCGGGTCGAAATACTGAAAGGAAGCCTCATCAGTAAATCGAGGACCCGAAAAGGAAGGGTGAGGTAAGATGGTGACTGGATGGACAGAATCATGAGCCAGGCTGTAGTGGAGGTCAGCAATGCCATTCCTCAGCACCTGGGCCTGAGAAATGCGCCGGAACTCCAAATCCAGATGACATTGCGTAGAGACAGCAACAAAGTCATCAAAGTGCTGATAGAACGTCTGATCAAATCCTGGGACAGGGGCCGGAGCAGGAGGAGCATCAGCAGGAGGGACCTCAGCATCAGCAGCTGGAGCAGGATGAGCTCCAGGAGGCAGAGGTGGAGCAGGAAATCGACGAGATCTAGTCAGCTCGACAGGAGTGGAGGAGATGGCACACGTCTCAAGATCAATCTCGAAACGTCGAAAGATAGAAGCTAAGTGCATTGGATATACTAGATTCCTACCTGCATTTCTGCATTAAGCATCTAGGACATCACAGTTTTGGGAATAGAGAATGGGATGCCAAAGTGAATATGATACAAAGCAGATAGTTCCATAAAGCTTACTTCATCAGTAGAACCTTTCTTTAGAAGAAGGACGGAGAAAACCATATGATGAAGTTCATAGAAGGTTTGGTTCAAATTTTTGGCACAAATTCTACGGGGAACAGGGTTAGGATGACAGATTAGTTCCCTGAAGGAAGCAAGAGTGACATCAGCAGGGAATTGAATATGATAGATGCCAACCAAGGCATCACCAAGATCAGGAATATGGAAGAATTCGCTGATGTCGGTGGCGCTAAATTCTAATTCTTGCCCAGCAACGCAAGAATAGAAATTTATGTTTGGTTTTACTTGCAGGTTGCAGTAAAACATACGGATGGCGTTGTCATAAATATTTTCTTGTACCTCGAAGAAATCTCGGTACCCAAGTTGGTCAAAAGTTGGAGCGTACTCAAAGAAAGTAGTAAAATTTACAAAAGCTCTAGTACAAATACGACGACCAGAAAAAGAGTCGAACCAGATATCCGAAAAATCTTTGTCCGAAAATAAAGTAGAGTCATATTCATCGGGATCTCTAGGTCGTGCTGGACTGAATAGACTAGCAGGGGTGTATTCAGAAGAAGAGGAGGCACCTTGGGAAGTGGTTCCTCTATGACGCTTGGGGGCCATGAGAAAATAGAGAGAAAGTACCTTTTGAAGAAAAAGGAAGGAGGAACAAGATGATCGCCCACTAGATCTCTTCGGAACCTTGCTAGGATGAAGGAGGAGAAGCTTCTAGGAAGAGAGGAGTGATTTCCACGAGTTGTTGTGTGGAGAAAGTGGAAGAAAAGATGGGTTTTATAGGCACTAGGGCCGGCTGTTCGGTTCTGGAATTAATACAGCGCCGACCGAACTCGGTCCGAATTCGGTCCGAACTCGGTCAGAGTTCGGACCGAGTTCGGCCACTTGCATTCCCGAGACAGTCAATGCATTCTGGTAGGTTTAAAAGTAGAATTTAATAACTTTGACTGTAATATTAAATAACGACTGTTATTTTTGGGTTAACTGTAGGGGTTGTCCCAGCTAACGGAGGTTCACCGGAGAACTCTTAAATACCGCTTCGCTTCGACCGTAGTCGTGGTGACAGACATACCCTTTTTAAGTTTGTACTCAAAAATAATTTTAAATAATAAAGTATCAAGTCATAAATTCAATTTTAATTACCATATACATTATAAGTCTGAGAATTCAAGAATGCCGAGCTCACGCCTCAAAATGTTAAAACTGTCTTCAGCCAATGGTTTAGTGAATATATCTGCTAGTTGATGATCAGTGTCAATAAATTCTAGGCAGATATCCTCGTGTTTTTGATGATCACGAAGGAAATGATGTCTAATTTCTACGTTCTTTGTGCGTAAATGACAAATAGGGTTCTTAGTCAAATTTATAGCACTAGTGTTGTCACAATAAATAGGAACATTAGTGTAGTACAGATTGTAGTCCTCTAAAGTTTGCTTCATCCATAAAATCTGAGCACAACAATATCCTACGGCGATATACTCAGCCTCAGTTGTTGATAATGCTACTGAATTTTATTTCTTGCTAAACCAAGAGACTAAGGCCTTTCCTAAGAAATGACATGTGCCACTTGTACTTTTACGGTCCACTTTGCATCCAGCAAAATTTGCATCCGAGTAACCTATAAGGTCAAAGAATTTGGTTTTGGGATACCATAAGCCAACTGTAGAAGTTCCTTTAAGGTATCGGAAGATACGCTTAACGGCACTAAGATGTGATTCCTTAGGGTTTGCCTGATAACGTGCACAAATGCAAACGCTAAACATAATATCAGGGCGACTAGCAGTTAAGTATAATAAATTACCAATCATACCTCGATACTTACGCTGATCGACGGGTTTGCCACTTTCATCAGCATCAAGCTTTGTAGATGTAGCCATAGGCGTCCCGATTGGCTTTACATTCTCGAAGTCGTACTTTTTCAGTATGTCCTTCGTGTATATAGCTTGGTTGATGAATATTCCGTTCGAGTGCTGTTTGATTTGAAGTCCTAGGAAGAAGTTTAGCTCTCTCATCATACTCATCTCAAATTCACTCTGCATACACTTGGCAAAATCTTGACAGAGTTTTTCATTAGTAGAAACAAATATAATGTCATCTACATAAATTTGTACAAGAAGAATATCATCATTCATGGATTTAATAAATAAAGTAGTATCAATCTTTCCTTTCAAAAATCTATTATCAAGTAAGAATGCGCTTAGGCATTCATACCAAGCACGAGGTGCTTGTTTGAGTCCATAAAGTGCTTTCTTAAGCTTGAAGACGTGATCAGGTTTTTTAAAATCTTCAAAACCAGGGGATTGTTTCACAAAAACCTCTTCTTTCAAAAATCCATTTAAAATGCGCTTTTCACGTCCATTTGAAAAAGTTTAAAATCATTAAAATATGTAAATGCACAAAACATGCGGATGGCTTCTAGTCTAGCAACAGGAGCATAGGTCTCATCATAATCAATTCCTTCTTCTTGATTATAACCTTGTGCCACTAGACGTGCTTTGTTGCGTAGAACTTGTCCATCTTCACTGAGTTTATTTCGGAACACCCATTTGGTACCAATTATAGATTGACCAATTGGTTTAGGAACAAGTTCCCAAACTTGGTTTCTCTCAAATTGATTAAGTTTCTCTTACACGGCAGAAATCCAAAACTCATCAGTAAAAGCATCATCTACATTCTTAGGTTCTATTTTTGAAATAAATACTACATTTGCTGCTAACTCAGAATCTTTAAGAGATGAGCGGTACTTACACCTTTGGATACATCACCTATAATGAGAGTTTCTAGATGATCTTGCTTGAATCTCAATGATTCAAATCTTTGGGCCATATCTTTCATAAGGCTCTTCTCAGTTCCTGCATCTTCGAAACTTTTATCAGTCCTTGCCTTTTGGGTCAGATCTTTCTCAGAACTCTTCTTAGTCTTTGTATGTGTATCTTCATCATCACTGTCGCTAGATATATGACTATTTAACTCATCAAAGGTAACATTAATAGTCTCTTCAACAATCATAGATCTTTTATTGAAAATTCTATATTCCTTACTCTTAGCAGCATATCCGAGAAATATTCCGTCATCTGCTTTGGAGTCGAACTTTTCCAAGTTATCCTTGGTGTTCAGGATAAAACAGCGACAACCAAAAACTTTGAAATAAGAAATGTTTGGAATTCTTCCAAACCAAAGCTCATATGGTGTTTTCTTCGAGATTGGTCGAATTAACACCCTATTTAAAACATGACAGGCTGTACTAACAGCTTCTGCCCAAAAATATTTAGGAAGATTATAGTGATTCAGCATGACTCTAGCCATTTCGCTTAGAGTACGATTCTTCCGCTCCACGACACTATTCTGTTGGGGAGTTCTAGGACAAGAAAATTTGTGGTAATATCCACTATCATCACAAAACTTTTTGAAATCAGAATTTTCGAATTCGCCACCATGATCACTTCGGATACGAGTAATCATGAAGCCTTTTTCATTTTGTACCTTTTTGCAAAATATCTGAAATTTAAAAATTGCATCACTTTTGTTTGATAAGAAATAAACCCAAGTAAATCGAGAGAAATCATCAGCAATAACAAAAGCGTAGAGCTTACCGCCAAGACTAGCGACTCTACTAGGACCAAATAAATCCATATGAATTAACTGCAAAGGTCTCGAAGTACTTACAGCGTTGATGGATTTAAAAGTACACCTATGTGCTTTGTTCTTTTCGTAGTCAGCACATACCATATCTCTCTTGAATGGAATTTCAGGGAGTCCTCTTACCAAGTTCTTTGTATTTAGACGTGAGATAGTATCCATGTTTGCATGTCCTAGTCTCATGTGCCATAGCCAGCTTTCATCTTGATTGGCTACTAGGCACCTTACTGCATTATTAGTATTATCCAAAAAGAAAACATAAATGTTGTCTTCTCTAATCCCTTTATGTACGGGATCACCAGATGACATATCATATATGGTACATTTATCTTTCACAAAATTGATACCATAACCATTATCTGCCAAATAATTTATGCTCAATAGGTTATGTTTCAATTCAATTACTAGACAAACATCCTTTATTATTGGATAAGGAGAAATACCTACAGTACCATTACCTATTATATCACCTCTCAAGTTATTTTCGAAGGAGACGTATCCTTCTTTCTTCATCGATAGCGTAGCGAATAAAGATGCATCACCAGTCATGTGTCGCAAACATTCGCTATCGAGGATCCATTTGCTTCTAGCATAAGAGGGTTGAGGGTCCACCTACAAGACAAGTAGATGAATCCTTTGGTACCCATTTTCTGAAGGGTCCACTCAGATTAGCTTTAGGTCTCCAGACTAAAGTATGGTTGACAACAAGCTTTCTTGCAAGACAATATTGTGATATGTGTCCGTGCGTACCACAATATGTGCAAGTCAGTTTAGTGGTAGAAACTGTGTTTGTAAGCTTGTTTTGTTTGGAGAACCTATAAGTGAAAGCATGATAATGTTCGTGTTTCTTCTGTGCTTTCTTGTGTTTAGTCCTTTTAGGTGTATGCTTAGCATTAGGACTAATCTTAGGCTGTGTCACAGGTATTGCCTGTTTGTCTAACTTGATTTCTAACTTTCTAGAAATCGCAATAGACTCTTCGTATCTAGCAGTCATATCTAGGAGTCTTTGTTCAGTTACTAAGTGCATCTTCTTCTCTATGTCATAAAGCTTTTGTACTTTGACATAGTCCTTTTCTTTCTTTTCAATATTGAGGATAGCCTCATGATAGTCTACCTTGAGTTTGGCTATCTCTTCCGTGTTACAGGTAGTAGATGTCTCTTTAATATCTTCAATCAGATTGGACAGTCTAGCTATCTCGGTTGTGTGTGCCTTAATCTCTTTTTGAGATTGCTTATACTTGTCGAGCACAGTTTTGTGATCTTCAAGTAGTTCGCTAAAGGCATTCTCTAATTCATCGAAAGTAAAATCATCAAACAAAGGGTTAGATGATACCTTATCAAATGCCATGAGACAAACATTTGCATTGCCGCAGGGTCTGTCTTCTTATTCTGTATCACTGACATCGCTTTCGTGCCAGATGCTTGTGTTGGCATACTTTCGACCAGATGTTGCTTTTCTGCTTGATTTTGATCTATCGTATGGACTGCTTTTCTTGGTGGTTGGACAGTCCTTCTTCATATGCCCTGACTTCTTGCATCCAAAGCATATAGTTTCATCTTCGTTGCTTTCTTGAACATCTTTCTTCTTTCTGCTTGTGAACTTTAAATATTTCTTGAAGTTCTTCACAAGTAGGGCTCGTTCATCACCACTTGACGATTCTTCATCAGAATCGTTGTATGTTGATTTTCTTGCTTGAGCTTTGAAGGCAATAGATTTCTCCTTTGGTGTTGCTTCTTCAAAATCTTGCAAGTCGAGTTCATGGGTCATGAGTTTGCCCATCAACGTTTCCAGAGTCATAGTGGTGAGATCGTTTCCTTCAATGATTGTTGTGGCTTTTGGATTCCAGTTCTTTGTTAGAGCCCGCAGCACTTTTCTGATCTTCTCGTGATTGCTGTAATCCTTACCAAGAGATTTTAAAGGATTAGTTATATCAAGAAAACGAGTAAACATCTGTGTAATTGACTCACCGGGTTTTATCTTAAAAGATTCATACTCCTGTGTCAGTCTACTAATTTTGGATTCCTTCACTTGGAAAGTCCCTTCATGGGTTACCTCAAGGAGTTTCCAAATTTTGTGAGACGTCTTACAGGTTGAAACTCTGTTGAACTCGGTTTTGTCAATTGCACAGAATAGTGCATTGATGGCACGAGCATCTAGGCTAGCTTTAGCCTTTTCAGCTTCAGTGTACTTATCATAGGTCTTTTCCACCAGCTGGCCTTCAACCACTGTTGGTGCTGGTTTCTTATAACCATCAATGACTATTGACCAAAGATCAAAGTCGAGAGACTTTAGAAAGAAAGTCAATCATGTTTTCCAATAGGTATAATTTGTTCCATCAAATAGGGGAGGTCTATTTGTGGATTGCCCTTCACCGTTGAATATAGATTTCACGGCTGCCATATATATATACTCTCTAAGGTATGTTATATAAGAATATAACTTGCTCTGATACCAATTGTAGGACCGTTGATCACCTCTAGAGGGGGGTGAATAGAGTGTGTGTGTGCAGCGGAAAATAATCACCAATTAAAAATTAAACTATGGCAGAGATATAAGAGACAGTAAATAAAGATAGAGAATTCAAACTCAGTGACACAGCGATATATACTGGTATCCCTCTGAGAGGACTAATCCAGTCTCGAGTACTCTTGCTCGATGTTAATCCACTATGGCACAAGCTTTAACTGAGAGCTTGCAGTCTCTTACAATACTGTACTTGGTGACGAGCGCACGACCAGCTCCACAACACACACCGTGCTTGGTGACGAGCGCACGACCAGCTCCACAACAGGAAAAGTTGTTGAACTTGGAACGACCTCTTTACAACTCTTGAAACACCAAAAGATTCTAAATCAACTCTGATAGTACTGGCTTTTGGCTAAGAGATATATAGGTATGATTTGAAAATCTTAAATCGTTTGAAAACACTTGAGTAGTAGAGAAGAGAGAATGAAGAATGAATGAATTGAAATAAAAAGTTCTTCTCTATTTATAGGTGTTTTCTCGAACCGAACTCGGGCAGAGTTCGGGCAGAGTTCGGATGCAAATATCTCGCAAAGAGACGTTGCTCGCTGATTTGGAGGCAACAGAAGTTTGAATCATTTTTGACCGAACTCGGTCAGAGTTCGGACCGAACTCGGGCCGGACTCGGTTACGAGTTCTGTCAGGAGATATTTGAAAATCATTTGTAAAAACAGTTTTCAAAATATGTTTTTGGTTATTTGTAAAATCATTTGTAAAGGCTATTTTTAAAATATGTTTTTGAAATGTTTTGTAAATGAAATACGAATGGTAAATAGGTAGGCTTTTGGAATGTGGACAGTTTTAATCCTAAGCCAGTATTACCAAAACTGATTTTACAAAATAAATCCTAGACTCAATAAAATATAAAATACAGAATAAAATGAGAAATGAGTCTTCTGAAGATTTGATGATGTTGACGCTTTGTCTGATGCAGTACATCGTCCGTTGAATTTGATTTCATGTATCCTGAAATAATTAGCAGTATTTTCTCTATTTTGTGTATTGACTTAAGTGTATGTTGATTATCAAAATCGGGTGTGACCATGGAATGGGCCAACAGAACTGACTTAGAACGATTATGCGCGAAGTCGTATTAATGGATGATACGTCGGAAGAGATATTTGTTGGATGTAAGCCGAAGATGGGCAGAGAATAGCGAGGGAATTTTGCGTCAAGGAAATACTTGACTCGGTCGGATTTGAGTTGAGTTAGTATGAAGACTTATTCGGAACGAGTTGGATAGATGCGAAGAGTCGTGCGAACGAATTTGAGTTAGCACAAAGAGTAGGTAGCACGATTTGGAAGTACGATTTGTGAATACGAGAATAGATATAAGTGTTCGACATCACAAAAGGTTGAACGAACTTTTTGCCTATTAAACATAAAAAGGGCCTGTGTATAGAGAAGGAAGTCCTAAACAGGATATTCTAAGTACAAGGGAAAGACCTGTGTACAGAGAAGGAAGTCCTGAACATGATATTCTAAGTACAAGGGGAAGAGTTTCTGGAAAAGTGTGACGGTGGAGATCGAGCACTGCAGCGGCTCCTTTACACCGTTGACGATCTGACGACGGGTTGAACTTGCTCTGACTTTCTGATGCCTTTGATGGAACTCTAGGGTTGCCGATCAAGAGGATGCCTGGAGCTGAGATTTGATATTCGGTGGTCTCCTCTGGTTGAAGGAAACCTCCTTTTATTTATAGGGGAGAAAGCATATATGCGATGTGCATTAGGATTTTGAGATATGAAGAAAACTGTCGTCATTGTTGTAACCCCACCTTTCCAATGTCAGGAATTTTGAATATATTTTCATAATATATTTTAAATAATATTTAGGTATATTTTAATATTTGAAATTCATGGATAATATTTTTGAATTATTATATTTTGGTAAGTTAATTAATGAATTAAGAGTAACTAATGGGAGTGCTTCCCAAGTTACTAACTAATTTGGTCCCCAGTCCCCTACAAATTTCTAACAACTTTTCTATCAATCATAACTAATCTCTAACAGAATTTTTGAGGATTCATGTAATAAGTAGAAAGGGTAAGGACTTTATTATTAATAGCCTTTTAAGTGGAGGGGGCTATCTGTTAAATTTCCTTTCCTAATTTGTTCTATTTATTGTGACTGAGAGAGAGAGAGAGAGCTCAGCTCATCTCTTCACCACTCGAATAAAAATCCAGCCCAATTTTCTTCTCCCCATCATTGGCCGAACCCTAACCCTAATTCTTGGTGATCCCCGACGACGACGGCGAGCATGGTCAGCGACTAGGCACCGACGACCTCCCCGAGCGGCAGATTTCTTCTTCCTCGATAAGCCACTACGGTTCGTTCTTCCAACTTTTCTCGGCGGTTCTCCTCCGGCGACCAAGTGTCGCCCCTCATTAGCAGTGGGCAGATATTCTTCTCCGGCGAGCTCTATTTCCGGAAAGGCTAGACGATTTCTTCCCGAGCGGCAGATTGATAAGCCACGACAGTGACTAATCGGCCTCAGTCGAATCCACCGGCGGCGACTGATCGGCCTCAGTTGAATCCACCGGCGGCAATTGATCGGCTTCAATCGAATCCACCGAGCGGCGACTTCATCTCTTGACAGTTTCGAGTGGCGAACCTCAGCGCGATGATCGATCGAGGAACAATTGAACAGATCCAATCGAGATTTCAACTATAGATCGGGACTTAAGTTTTGGTAAGTGTTTGGATCAAATTTCTTTAATGTTCTTGGATTTTTTTTGTACTTTCCAAAGTTCATAAAAGAATTTATTCAGTCCATCAGAAGCAATATGACTCTGATCCATTCTCGTTCAATCTTCACCCGACTTGTGTGTCTAATGTTCAAATCAGGATATGTTCGTGATTGGACTTGAAGGATTGTATCTGACACGGTCGCCCGTATACGCGGATACAGACTTGACTATTCTCAGGTATCAATTGACTTTTCTTATGGAATTCTTTGTTTTGTAATTGTCTTGATGGGGGATTGGGCAGGTTTGTATTCAGGATCAGGTCGTAGGAAGTGCAGGTTCGCTTGTGTCGTATGGGCGTATCCAAGGTGTTGTCCGTGTCCTGGGACGAGTTGTGTCGGGTACGATTTGTCAATAGCAGTTGTGACCAATATGTGGTATTACTCTAATTTTTCTGTGCAATTTAATATCTCATATGGATTTTGATTTAGACGTGGTGACCAGGATCGGGTTGAGGGGTTGGCATGTGCCCGTGTGCGTATTCATAAGATTGTTCGTGTCCAGATCTCGTTTGTGTCCTGTATGGCGTGTCTGACTTTACTGCTATTGGTGTTGATTATGGGGAGGTCTAGATGCAGACTTGTATTTAAATTTTTATTGATTCGATTGGGTTGTAATCTTCCTATTTGTCTATTTTGTGCCTCCTCCTCTCTAACAGTTCGAATTTGGTTGGGAGGCTTATAGCCGTTAGGTTCAAAGTGCTGAAATTGGGTTGGGATATGGTAAGGTGGAAGTAGTAGTTGTTGCATTTAATAAGGTTTTGGTGGGCTTCTATTTAATTTTGTGATGCTGGGGCCTGGTCTTGAAGTAGTGGTTTGTGGGTGGCTAAGTCCTTTTTGAAGGAGAATTAGCATATGATTGTTTCTGGGTATTTTGTATTTGGCCAGTTAGTTCTTATAGTTTAACTCGTATTGCCAAGCCAAGGGTTGCTATGCAAATTGTGTATATGTTGCTGAATCAAGCTTAAGGGGTTGGATTGACTATTGTTGTGTGACCCTTAGCCGAGCCTATTCTAGCTAAGCTTGGTATTTGGTTTTAGAAATAAGCCAGCTTGGATTAATTTGTAGCTATGCATGTATTTTGGTTTGGGCTAGTATTGTTGCCATAATTCTTAGTGTAGTTAATTTTTTGTTAATTTACTTTACAATTTAGTTAATGTTCGTATTTAAAATCTATATTTTACTAAATAGTATTTTGGGAAGTATTTTTTTCTAAATAAATTATTTGTAAATAACATGTTCTATTTAAAGTTCTTATTCTCTTATAGTTTCTATATATGATCTTGATTTGTTAATATAATTTGGATCAATAATTTCCTAAAGGATATTATGTAGTCTTCTTGTCAAACTACTAGAGGTATACAAGTAGAGTAGAAGAGCTAGCTAAAGATTAGTAAATAGTTGATTAGTTAGTAATATTAATTAATTATCATAGTCTAGAACTTAATCAAATTGTACCTAATAACATGAGGACTTACAGCTCCACTACCTACCCTCGATCACCCTGAGCAAGGCAAGTATACTCCTCGGACTTGTCCATTTCTTCATGTCTTGTATATTCATTCATGTATCTTCTGGGTGACACAATATTTTACGAGATTATCTGGTATCATGATCCTTGAGTTTACTTGTGTCTAGAAGGGGAAATACTACAAATGTGTGATCATACCCGAGTTACTATTTATGTGAATAGCTTAGGTCCCGCATCGTGCACGCGGGACCGAAGCCGTACCATTTCATGTTCCCTGAATCTATCCAAGTCGATCACACACTCTGGATGTATTTCGATATATTGCACACATCAGGTTCATTGTGTATTTCATGTTCAGGATTCATTTCATGTTTCATGTATTTACTTTTCAGTATTCATGTTCAGGATTCATGCCATGTTCTCATTTCTCGTACTTTACATTTTCCTGTATTCATTTTCATACCATGATGTTCATGTTCATTTCCTTGGATATACTTAGCTCCGTTCCTGACTGGATATATTGCAGGTGTACTTGCAGGGTATCACTTTACCTTATGGGCTAGAGCCCGGGATCTTAGCAGAGCAAGATGGAGACATGACTTAGCTAGAGGCTTCAGGTTTAGACTACTTAGCTTTACTTATAGATATTGTTGTGAGTTCATAGTATTTTCTAGTACTTTTATGATATTATGATTGATGGATTATGGTGATCATTCTGGGAACGTTTTATAGATGTTGTGATTGTACATATTCATGTTTATCTGGTTAGATTTCTCTAGCTTGGTACAGCTTACTTTGTCGTGTCTAACGATGAAGGCTGGGCATGTCCGACTCGTGTCCGATTATTCGGGAGCGGGTCATGACAATTGCACGATGCGGGCTTCTGCGGTGCTGACACGTGACGAACATTGAGATTCCTCTCAATCGAGATCTCTGGTGCTTATCAAAATAACCGAAGGAGGAGACACGTGGCGTGTGCCTATTTGCTTGTTCGGATGCAGTCGAGTAAATCTTGGTATTTTATCTCAGATTTTGATTATGATTGATTCTCGTCTAAGATTTAAATCAGTAAGATATCAATCATGATTGATCACAATCCTATCTTCGAGAGAGTCGGTTTAAGAAAACCGACTGGGTGGGACCATACTTCCTGCGCCTCTGGCGAAGTCTAAGTACTGTTGCGCTTCTGGAGCGACGAGTAGACCGTTCTTCTGGAGACAATGGAGCCTCTGTACTTTCAGACGACGAGTGGACTATGCTTCAAAGACGACGGAGCCAATGTGCGTATGAGCAACGAGAAGGCTATGTTTCGAGTGACGAAGTCATTGTGCTTTAGGGCGACGAGTAGGCTTGTGCTTCAGGTTGACGAGGTTACTGTGCTTTTGGAGCGGCTGGCGGACTTGTGTTGGATACAATGGTATCTCCCAAGTCTCTGACGAAAGGTAGTTGAGCTTCTGGGTCGGAGCAGAGTGCTATGTCGTTGGAGTTGAGGTGATGTGAAAATATCACCAGTCTGCGCCTGAGGTTGGCACAGTAATGTAGTTGCGCCTCTGGATTGAAGGCATTGGCTCTAAAGTCTTCTTTAAAAGAGCAATGAATGACCGCTCCTTAATGAACGACTCCCTCTTAATTGCCACCGTTACTTGGAGAATTTCAAGGGGTCCTAGGATAGTCTAGGACTTAGTCGAATGAACTTTATTTAATGAGGTTCATCGTGCTGAGTCCTAGGTTCATCCTATTAATATGGAAACTTTGACTGTCGGCCATGTGGCCTGCATTTTGGACTACTTCTGCCCTATATACGGGGGGTTCTTCTGAAGAGCCACGTCTTCTTCCTCTTCTTGTCCTTCAACACCATGCTGGATCCAGACTTAGCTTCGAGCGGCGGTTAGCCTCGCTTAAGTCAAATTTTGGTCGAGGATTCATTCGTTCAAAGGGACTATGCCTTCGTAGAAGAACTGTTGGTGAGCCTCGAAACATGCTAGAACGCTTCCCATGAGATGTTCGAACCTGGGCGATGCCTTGGAGATCTTCGAGGTCCTGATAGCCTAGCTTGTGGGTGGATGGCCAACCCGAAGAGCCACAGGTTGTGCTCTGCCCTGCCCATTCTGGACTTTTGAGACCTTCTGCGCCTTCTGGAAACCCGGGCCAATTGCTGCTTCACGAAGTGTTGTGCGTCTGGAGGGGAAAAGCGGTGGTGGAGACTTTGATGGAGACTGTATTCACATCTTCTATCCACGGTGCCTCTCTCCATGACGATCATACTGTAAAGAGTATCCCCGACGTAGATCCATAGGAGTTTTCAATTCGGTATATGTAATCACAAAGTCTTTTGTAACAGATCCTTGTAATTATATCTTTATGCAGTCTTTTATGTAATCGTGACGAGTATGTAGCAGACTCTTATAGCCATGATCAATAAAAAAGGACTTCTGGGCTTTTAAACTGTTTGTGACTTTTGTCTCTACTGTTGGCGTGCTTGACCGCCTGCACCTCTGTGCCTTGTATTATGTTGAGATTTTTCATACTTCTATAAGACCCCTTCAAAGTGTTCCGAACTTGGGTCAAGCTCGAGGTACTTTGAACAGAAGCATGAACACGTGTCTCTTTGCAAGCGAGATGTCCATCACTCCTGTTGCCAGGCTGACGTCGTGCTTAAGCTTCAGCATTAAATGACTCCAGCCGTCACCTCCTTAAGTTTCGATTATGACTCATCATTTCACGCGAACGTTCATTATGACCTTTTTTTGAGCCCACGTCGTTTTGAGAGCTTCCGAAGCGTCTCGTCTTCTTTTGTCGACGTGGCACGGCTCTTCCTATATATAGAAATGTTGGAGGAGAGAGAAATTTTCTTTCTTTTTACCTACTCCTTTGCCAAAGCTTCTGTTAGAGTCTTCCTTCTTTCAAACCCTAACCTTTTCTGCCATGGCTCCCAAGAAATCAAGAATTCTGAATGCCCCCGCCGTGAGTTCCAAGAAGGCTCGTGAAGGGGTGGCCGACCCCCGTCCGGCTGTAACACCTTCAAGGGTTAGTCCCCGATCGGTTGTTGTGCAGACTTTTCCAAATGCTCCTAGTGGTAAAACTTTCGCTCTTCCGGTATCCCATCGTCGCACACAACTCGAAAAGATTGACCCGAACTTAGCTCTTGTCCAGAGTAGGAGAGATTGGAATGGAAAAGAAGAAATTATGGTTGTGAACGAGGAGGAGGAATCATATGATAATTTTTCTCAAGTATGTCTTCTACAAGACAAATGAATGAATTATATAGACAACCTTCAACCCATAGAGTTAATATGATTTATTAGGATTAAAATAGCCAATAAAGTAGCTAATAATATCTAGAAATTTAGGCTCAATAATATAGTCATTAGGGAATGATAATAGGCTATATCAATATTGAAACGGTCAAAATTATGTGCAAAATAATGGTTTTGTAAATTGGTTGTTTCCACCAATAATAACAACAATCACCCCCCCCCCCCCCCCCCCACCCCCCCACCATACCAAAAACCAAGTTCTGAAACCAAAGATAACAATATTCAAAAGGAGTAAAGATGCATAATTTTTGGACAATTATATACTATGCATAAATGAGATGGACTACAGCCTTGAGTTTCACTTAGTGATTATTGTCTTTATCTAAAAAAATGCTTGATTGACTATGCCTTGAATCAGATTCTTGGACCAGATTCAGAAAATAACACACATAGTATGCTAGAGGTTCTTGGGTCTATCGGGTGGCGCTTTTGATTGGCCATGCGCACTTTTCATATTCATGAGAGTTGTCGAGAATCGCCCTGTCCTATAGTCGCGGCCTTTATGACCTCTCATATAAGTAAGTCCTTAAAGGGTTGGTGATTGGAGTCAACCTTGCATAACTATGCATGGACCTATTAAGAGTTTTAAAACTCATCCTAACCAAATCACACTGGAACACTGTCACCATAGGGATGGGATATCCATGTACACATGTACAGCCTCTTGGGCATTTATTTTAAGAGAATTTAATCTCAGGGTTAGTGTTCCATAATAGTCACCTAGTCCAGCTTGTTCCTACCCATTGAATCGGCTTCTTGGGATCTCTAGTCAGACTCGGTTGGGTTGCCACTCCCGGTGACTAATTTATGGGCTTAAACCCACCCCCTTCGATGATTCTAGGATTAATGTCCTAGACGAACTCTTCGTCAAGAGTAAGCAGACTCTTCGTCAAGAGATCTGTAAAGTTCTTTTATGACTTTATAGTCAAGAACTACATTTTTTGCTTCTTTTTTGTTTCTTTTAATGTCTTGAAACGCAGCTGCAGGTACCTGTTCATCTTAGAATTCACAAGATCATGCTTTTAGCATAATTTTAAAATAAATGACATGTACAGAAGTAAGTTGATCATGTAAAGTATAAAATGTCTAAGCCATACAGCTTAAGTACAAAATGTGACTGAAGATAAAAATTTTGAGTATATAATAATCTTAGCTAGATTCATGCATAAACTCAAGTGATGACAACTTCTCATAGAGGGAGAAAAAATATATATCCATAAATGGATTAGATATCATATGAGTCAGTTATCTAGTTTATATCAAAATGACTTTCTATGACATAAGAGTATCTAATATGATACAATTTTATAGTCTAGAATATTTTAAAAAATATATTCTGGAACTGGTTTGACTGATTTAGTTATTTCTTAATTCAGATTTGGTGACATCAAAATTATTTAACAAGTATGTGGTTTCACTAATTGCTAATATAGATATTAGGATATGATATAGACACTCCAAAATTCAATAAAACGCATGAAAATATATGCATTGCCAGTGTAAATCATGTGCCATAATATGGGTACAAAATATAACGAGGAGATCAATCAAATGTTAGTCCAAGTGGCCACAATCTCATCATATTACATATTCGAACAATCGAAACTTATTCAGGCACCTAGAAAGGAAGAGTTGACTTGTCAAGCAAGTCATCATTATATCATTCATATAACAAGAATTTGCAGCGCAAGAATTGAGTACAAGTAGATTAGCGCCACCACTAAAGAATTTCAAGAACAATAGCATGTATTAAATGACAAGTTGTATTTACCAAAAATATGAATCATATATAACATTGTATCCGGACCTTATTCCTTCTGAAACAAAAACGTTTGGCAACAACAATCACATCTTCTTCCATATTAACATCTTCTTATGTATATTTATTTTATTTTAAAAAAGTTTACAAAGTGACAATGAATTTTGCAGTTTATGACCGTACTAAAATCAAGTGACCAAAATTTCAAAATCAAATTTGTTTAATCAAATTTCATCAAGTGATTTTGTGATATGATAAATTTAAATATAATGTAATACAACATGGAGCTTATTAGGAAGCTCATGGTCACAAGACTTGTAAAGAACTATACTCGTGAAAAGCACAAAGCTATTTGCAATTTTCAAATATTCCTCCCCATATAGACCAAACCATGGCCACTGGAGAGAAAAAATTGACTCAAATGGTGTAAAGTGACAATTGAAGCACGGTATACAACCCCAAAAAATAAAAATAAAAATACTTAATTTTTTTTAATGATCTTCATCACATAAAAAACTTTGGTATTGAAGCACATGAGTCCTCCAACTAAATTGACCATGTAAATAGTGTATAACCAACACATCATACAACTCTTAGCACTCAATTGCTAAAGTCCTCTGATTCTAATGCATTATCATATTCTACAGGTCAGTAATTGCTTCGACTTCTACATTTATAAGGATAAAGACAATATTTTAATAGTCATAACTATTTACAAGAGTAAGCACTAAATATTTTAATTTGCATTCAATGATAACATAATGATAGAATAATTTTGGTCATTATAGACATGGCATACAAAAATAAAACCATACATAGAATAAATATGCAGTACACGATCAACATTTTACATTAGTCATACTACATTCTTTGGCAGGAATATGTTGTTCTTAAACAATTTTTTATTTTATTTTAAATACCATAGTAATCAACACAATTAAAAAAAATATACAACTATATAAATGCATCTTTCTTTGTATGATGTTGTAAAGGTGTTTATTAGCATTTTGAATAATAGCCACATTTTTTTTTTCTTTCGAACATAATGCATCATATGACAACAGTTAAGAAAATCAAGTATACATAATTTCTAAATATCAATGATCAACTAAATACATTATTGCATATGAATATTAGGGACTAAACTTTAGTAAGTCAATTATACAACGATGAATATTCTCTAGACTATCATGTTACAGTCAAGGTTATCAATATGCCCTACTGTCCTAGGTTTTCATTGCCCAGGCTAACTGCAAAACAAAATTATATAGAGATATCACAACTTGAAGAACTTATATATAGCCATATATTATATTAAAGAATAATATATGGATTATATATCAACATCATTATATGCAATCTTGAATTATAAAAGAATCAACTTCTTCTATAAATTGTTCATGGCCAACAAAGTCTCAAGAGTCTATGAATTCTATAAAATATTACAAAATTATCAAGTAAAATCCAAATAACCACTTCATGCCAATAACAAATCAAAACATTAAAAGTGTAAGAGCCTATGATGAACATAAAACAAACATGCATAGGACAAAAAATAACTGTACGTACACATTAAAAGGTAAAACATGGAGAGAAAAAAAAAACATAAATACATTTAAGTAAGATGCAAACTATGTTGGATCTCAATGTTTTAGCTTTCTTAAACAAAATGAAGCAACTTGGTATAGAAAAATCTCTTAAAAAATATTTGAATGACAAATATGTATATTTTGACCGAATGAATGGATCTTTCAATCTTTCTCTTTAGAACATGTATTTTTATTTTTGTTTTTCTCTGGTCTATTTAAACAGAACATAAAATAATAATAACCCAGAATAATCAACTCTTAGATTGTTGGAAAAATAATTGCTTTTCTGTCTTGAAATCCTGTAAAAAAAAAAATAAAAAAAAAATTAAGTTTATCGGCCTTCGGGAAAGTCGTGCACGAAACACTGCCTTAAGAGTTGATTCGGGTCTATGTGAATACTTGTTCCGAATGCTCTTAGTGGTAAAACCTCCGCTCTACCGGTATCCCGTCGTCGCACACAACTCGGAAAGATTGACCCGAACTTAGCTTTGCCCAGAGTATGAGAGATTGGAATGGCAAAAGAAGGAATTATGGTTGTGAACGAGGAGGAGGAATCATATGATAATTTTTTTCAAGTATATCTTCTACAAGACAAATGAAGGAATTATATAGGCAACTTTCAACCCATAGAGTGGAGATGTCGTAAGTTGGCTCTGAACTTCAGCAAAAAAAATGGGTAATCTTGCCCCCCAACACTTCTGTTCTGTCTAGTGGATAGGTATATCTTTAAGAAGGTATATGCCCTAAAGCCCTCCTCATCGGTAGGCACCTCTCAGGCGTTGTCCAACCAAGACGCAACCCCCGCTCTTCATTAGAAGACCCACCCCCCCCTTCAGACACCTTCCAAGTAGTGTTGAAATCCCTTCAAAATCTCGGTGGGTAGTGACTCCATTCGAGAGGTGAGATTCCCAGTTCATTCTTCATGCAGCCGTCGTCGACCCGGAAGAGGACGATGAGTAATGCTACCCCATATTGGGCACACCCTTATTGAGAACAACTGGTGCTTGGTAGGAGCATCTGGGATGCGATCGGGATCAGACACGACACGACATCTCTAAACATGAAGGTTGGCGGCTTGTGCATACACGACCTATTGGCACCTTCAAGTTTAACCTTCACCAAAATGGCACGAAGCACATATCCATCGCTGAACCTCAAGACCGTAATTCATTTCTAGAGCTATTGGAGTCGAAATGTAAGCACGGGACTGACGTCCATCCGACCGCCGAGTCCATTGAACTATTTGGAGGCAAAGGTTAGAAGAATTTGGAACTACAAAGACAAAGGATATGCCAAACTCGTCAATAAATCCTACTACGAACAAAACATTGTGAAACCCCCACGGGAAACTCAACGGCATCTTCAACCACGGGAACCTCATAATACGAGGGAAGCTGCCAACGAGTCTTCTTGGGGGTAACCATGAAAATGATTACCTAAAACCCGTAAGGTCTTTCTGAAGTCATTCCAAAAAAGTCGACACAAATTTAAAGAATCAAAAGAGGGGAAACCCCATAGAGAATCAGAAGCTTCGCTGCCGGCAACATCAGCCTCGGTACGACGAGTCATTAGTGGTGGTTTGGCTGACAAAGTAGGTAGTTTGGTCTCAAAAATGTCCACTCGTTGACGGTTTCGTTAAAAGTAAAAAAAATTATATATTATGGTAAAACAAGTGGGTTGCAACACAAAAAAATTTCTTTCAAGTAGAATACACCTTAAATTATGGTAAAACAAGTGGGATATAACCCCATAAATCTTATAATAAAAAATTGTAGGGAATTTAAAGAGGACTCGCTAGCAAATAAAAGGATCCAAGGGACCGTAGTTGCAATTGGACTGGAGGGAAACAAGACACGACGGAATTAATATAGAGAAGTTCTTCCGGAAACATTCCTCTTTAATAATCACATATGACTCTGAATGCAAATCTTCCACGAATACAAAGAAGCTCCACAGTTAAAGAAGCATTCCAACTATACAAATTTTAAATCCATGATGGGCAGTCCTGTTAAAAACAATAAAACTAATCCTTGTTCTAAAAAAAATGTCTTAGCCATCATGAAGTCCAATTAGCCAAGGACTGCAACAACTCCACGGACCATGCTACGTCTCAGGATGGCAAGCATTCCAATAAGTAGTCTCCATCCTCTTCAGACAATCAGAAAACCAAAACACTGCTATTGCCAGAAATATGTTAGCTGTTTGGCTGGTACCAGACATTCCTCTGTGCCTTCGCCCGTAACCAATTTATATCATTCATAGGTGGAATATTTCATTAGTCAATGTACAGAAAATACGGAAATCCACAGGAAAAAAAAAAACAATACTTATCCCGGAAATCAAGCATCAAGAACTGAATTCTCAACATCCGGAAATATTAAATATTAAACGGAGGGAAAAATATACTCTACATCCAAAATTTAAGAGTGCTATCCTGCAATCCTCAAGGATCCAGAATTAACATTTTTCGCAAACTAGATCAATACAATGTTACACAACTGAGCTACCAGTCTTTCTGGTAGTCGACTTAAAAGTTTAAGCTTTACTTTATTCGACCTGTAGAAACAAACTAATTCACAAATGAATAAAGTTGACAATTTTATTCATTTCAACACTGTTCAGAGTCGTCGATAGACCATTGTTCAGTGTCTTTGATATCTTCTCAGCCGATTTTCCTCAATTTTGTTCATCCAGTCAGAGAGCCACAAAATACCACTATAACCATAATATACACATACAAATATCACCAGGCACGTCAGAATGATCAAAACACACCTCCATGCGGCTGCCCTAATTGCCTGGAAAAAGATGAAAAGGGTCGAGCTATGCCGAGCTCAAAATTGAAAGGACCCAATAATAATTCAAATTCAGGAGAGCATACCTGGAACCTTGATAACTGCCCAACTTCTTGTAACCGTTCACGTCGCTTTCTTCGCTTTGGCACAGGTGCAGCATCTACCACCTTGTTCTTACAATGAAAGTGAAAGTGTCAGTGTAATAATTAAGAAACCAAACTTCAATTTGAACTTCAATAGTCATAAGCACAAGAAAGTATCACTTTGATGAAGAAAACTGTGTGAAAGACGCAATTAAGAATAAAAGATACACATGAATCTTTTCATCACTGAAACAACACGAAAACGTCGATCTCTAGAGACAACGACCAAAGATAAGGACTAAAACAGCAATTCTCAAACACGAGAATCAACATGAGATACTTCAATTCAATGAAATCAATAATATTCAACATAACTTATTCTCTTACATGGCTAATTATAGGGAAAAAAAAATCTATTTTAAGCCCTAAGAAACTAATCCAAATTAAAGTAGGAAAGGAATAGCATGAAAATACAAAAGATTGTAAAAGATTTGGTCAAAAATATCCAAAATTATGCGAAAAAATAGCATATTTTGCAGTATCGGACAATACCGATCCGATATGACCGATATTTATACGGTTTGGTATGCCTCGATCCGATACCGACCGATATTAATCGATATCGACATCGGGTATCTCTTTTTCATTCGGCAAAGAAAACTGAACGAAAAAGGCCAATCGGCAAGGGTGTAAAAGCATAGTAAGGTTGTAAAAGCATGTAAAGAAGAAAACATATCTATAGCAGAACTAACCGGCAAGGGTGATTACTATTTCATTTAATTCCAAAATTACTAAGAAACAACACATGAATACTTAACATTATGTCTAAATATATAAAATATATTTTGCTAAAATTTTAATAATTTGTTTTTTCGATAAAAATACGATATTTCGATCTTAAAATGCTGATACTATCGATACCGCCAATACCGCCGATCCCGATACTTATAGGAAGTGTCCAATACCGATACTATAAACCTTGAAAAATAGGTCAGCTGATTTTGGTATGTTTGGGGCTTTCTTGGAACATGGCTTGTTTTGTTGATGACATTTGTGTGACTTTCTCTTGCAAAGAATTCGACTCGAATTCTTTGTCATCGTTTTGATAAAATGCCTTGTTATGAGTGAGATCCCAAAGCTCATCGAGGCCTTCGGTCCCCATCTAAACTTCTACTTCCTCATACTTTGACAGACCCAAATGTTGTGGGTTTTAGTTCAATGTATTTCCGAGTCGATAACAACTTCCCCCAAAAGTATGTCGTGACGTCATCATTAACGTTGATAACTTTGTGCCTACGGTATGTCACCACTCATCGTGCCTCCTAACGTCCGGTTGTAGGTGGACCACTTCCATCGCACATCGCTAAACCCTTTACTGAAGAAGACCATGGCTCGCCCACCCTACAATAACACAGCATATATGCCAATGCCGCTAACGTCATCCTTGACCTCTAAGAAGGGGTCAAATTTGGGTTAAGTCAAGACCAGTACCATACACGGCGACTCCTTAACTACCACATAGTAGCGTACCTCTTCAGGAAAGAACAATATCAATATCACCACATGTGCCACATCCATCGTCCCCTTACAAGATATTAAATGGAGTCTTCTAGAACTGATCCATTCCCACGAACACCGAATCGAAACCTCGTTGAGTCCTTAGTAGCCCCAACACAAAATCCATAGACAAGTCTTTCCAAATATTTTCTAGGACCGATAGTGGAGTATATAAATCAGAGTCCAACCTCTCTTGTTGAGAACTCGATCGCGAATTCATTTGCATCAAGTCCATCTTCTTATGAAGAATATCTTTCCCTTCTCTTGTAGGGAACTCTGGCACGAGCACGAGTTCTGTTGCAACAAGTCTACCTTTTTTCGAATATTATTATCCTCCCATTTGGCGTATAAGGTAGTGTAAAAAGTTTGACATACTTGCCTCAGGAACACGATCATTAGCAGTGTTAGACGTCACACATAGGCGGTGGATCTCCAGAAGCTCCTCCAAAAGAATAACATGAAACTCGTCGAGTACCGGTTGTATCTTTGCTGGAACCGCTCCTTCCTCCGCCGACTCTTCAGTCCCTATACTTTCCTTCGCTACTAAGTCATGCACCTCACAAGCCGCCTTGAAATCCGCTTTTGCTTCCTTCATGGAGACCGCTAATAATAGAAAATCCTTCTCATCCTCTTGCTCACCCATGACTCCATTTCTGGATCTCGAACCGATTTCCTAAACGGTTCTTGGGAACCTACTCCCCTCTCAACTCATTCGTGTAGATTCAATTCTTGCAAAAAGACTTCGATGCGGTGGACCGCCGCAAATAGGCTTTCAACCCTCTGTACTTTGTTAGGAAATTTTTTCCGTTGTTGTCGTCATTGGTACCCACCATGCGACATACTTGAGGCTCAAATACCACATGACACAACATGAAAACGCCGATTATTGGAGCCAACGACCAAGATAACGAGGACTAAAATTCCAAGTCTTAAATACGAGAATCAAGAAGAGATGATCTCTAATTCAATAAGATCAATAATATTCATCATAACTTATTGTCTCTTACATAGCTATATTTATAGGAAAACCTAACATAAAGCCCTAAGAAACTAATCCAAATTAAACTAGGAAAGCAATAAAGGAAAATACAAAAGACAGTAAAAGATTTGGTCAAAAATATCCAAAATTCTGCCAAAAAAAATAGGTTATCCAAAAAAATAGGTCATCCATGTCAACTACCTACACTTGTGATTGTACTTGCAAATTACATGATCTTTTTTATTGTACATGATTCTGAATTGTAACTTAAAACTTAAAGGAATCCAGAAATGCTTGAAGTTTAGCACATGCAGCCCTCAAAAATGATTGTGAAACCCCACCAAATGACAGACAATGGGTGCATGCTGCAATACCAAGATTGAGGATATTAAAGAGTATGAACAGCAAAGTAGAAGGCTTCATTTGAGGTCACGTATTGGTTGTTAGGGACTAAGGCAGTCATTCATAAAAGGGGGGACAAAACCATTTATTAGAATAAGAAGATTCAGACCCTGTTGATCAGCATTAAGGGACATGCTGGCTTAAAGCTCCATGCTTTCCCTACCATCCTCATCATTTTCTTCATCAGAAACATAAGTACTATTAGTTTATTATCTTCATCAGCTTCAGCAACACCGGTAGCTATTGGCAGCTGTGACGGGCTCAACAGGACATACCCTTGGCTGTTGCAGGCACCACACCGACGGAATTGTTAAGCGAAGCACCAATGCAGAAGTCTCTGCTAGTGGTTGCCGCAAACACGGCACCATTGGCCAAAGGCAGATGCAATGGGGGTACCAGCACCAACAGCCATTATTTTTTTATGGCTATCAAGGGTACAGAAGTTACATGGATGCCTTCATGAATGGATATCTTAAGAGGAAGTTACATGGTCTTCAAGAGAACAAAGGGTACACAAACTAAGAAAGGAACTAGATCATTTGCATCTCAGAATTTGTTCAGGCAGTGAAGAGCAGTACACTCTAGAGCTACCATCCGAGCCTTTTTTTCATGATTTTCCCGGAGGTCCGGCAGCAATCCATAGGATTTCCCTAATCCTCCCTTCCCGAAAGGAAGAACGTAATTCTTCTTCCTTACCGCAAGGACCAGGAGATTGGATCTAGCCATAAGAATAATTGGTATAAATAACTCACTTCTTGGTCTTCGACCCCCTCAGTTACTACGAGCGCACCCCGATCGTTGCAATGGGATGGGTCTATTTATCTCTCTCTTGACTCGAAATGGGAACAGGTTTGAAAAAGGATGTGTCTAGGGTTGGGCCAAGAGGGTCCCTTAACACCTTTTTTCTTCCCATCAGAGTTATCATAACCCTTTTTCTTCAACCAAATATTTGCTATCCATAAACTTGTACATGTAAATGATACTGTGATGGCTGCAAACAATCTCTGTTGTCTCAAGACTTTCAGAATTTTGGCTGTGGAAGTTGGAAGTCAAAGAATGCTAATAGAAGGTGGTTTCAAAAAAATTTAATATGATCAAGAAATGTAATGTCATAGAAGAAACATGAGTAACTTGTCGGTGGAGATGAATGAATAAACCAGTCAGTCATAAGATATAGCTGGATGAGATGCTTGTTCCCATTATTTGGAGTTGTTGCAATACCTGAGACATTCTGATATCTACAACGTTAACTTGTGACAAAAACTAGATATGATTTATGCTATTGGTGTTATCTGTATATGCATGTTCACTATATTCCACAATGAAGGCTTATCTGAGTGCTACCAGACACTTGAAGAAATGTAATGTCTATTAAATGATTTTGTTATTGCCCATTCCTCTGTGAAGGTTCAGCTCTATTACATGGTAAATCACCTACCAAATTTGATGCTTGTGAAGATTCAGCTTCAACGTGATTCTAATTTGATAAAATAAATGTAAATAGTATAGCCAGTAACAATGTTCATCTTGACAAGACAAAGGACTTGTCAGTTGAGCTTGTCTTACATGCATGTCAGTCTTAGAGTTGAGCTTGCCAAGGGATTGTCGAAGCCTTAGTTTCATTCCGTCTTATAATGCTCATGGCGGCTTAGAATGTATGTACGGGAAAAGAAAATATGTAGATAGGTAAAGCTTGTTTGCAACTACATATGTAAATTTGTAATTAATAATATCAGGTAGTATTGTGTATGTTGACCACAGTTGTACTTCCCTTATCTTAAAATCCAACAGCAGACAATTGGTAGTTTTGCAACACAACACTTTCAAGCTCTACATATCACTCACATTGGAATCCCTAATTTCTACAAGGATATTGGCAATAAAATATCTATTTAAGTTACTCATCTTATGGTTAACAGAATATCTCAAAGTAGTTGATCAAGTTTGAAAACATGAAATGCAGATGGAAGAGACACTCAACATCTGCCTTTGTTCTTGAAAAACCCAAATTACAGAAAACAATCAACTTAGTAAGAATAGTGATGGGCTTCTAACATAACAATCTGGAAAGAAATAAAGGAAAACATAAGGAAAAGACATTATAAAAGGAAAAAACAAATTATCAAGTGGGTCAATGGAGTTCTCTCATCCAGCTTCAACAAACAGTACTTGTTGCAAATATCTTAATGAGCAGTGGAAGTAAGGATACAACAACAGATTGCCCAATTAGGTGATCATCAGAGACCTACATATTATATTATAAATAGTCCCATAATATTATTAAATGTACAGCAAGAATTGCATAATAGGTTTTCCTTCATAAATTATTTCCAAATAAAAACTGAACCAGTAACCACAAACAGGGGGAATGAAATATATTTATATCTTAAGCAAGCTGTTCAAATCAAGACTTACCTGGGTCACAATAGATTTTCGGAGCTGTAACTCCGATTCAACAACCTTCACTTTTCTTGCACAGTCATCATTGCATGAAAGTAAACCAACTCCAAACTGGGTTTTCACTATTTCTTTTGGATCACGACCAGAATTGAGGTATGCAGTTAGGACAGCTTGACACAGCCACTCCTTTTTCAGATTGTGGCACATGCATCGGACAATAACCTATACAACATATAGTTAATAATAGTAAGAGACATTAGGACATAACCGTTTCTCTACAGTTTATAAAAAGGTTAAGTAAAATGAGTGCCGATCAAAATAAAATTATTAGAACAAGAAAATGCAAGTGCCCACAGGTCATCTTCCTGCAATGGTTAAAAGCTCTCCTCCTTGGTTCCATCTGTCCGATGGTTATCAAAAGTGCACTTTCATTAGTAAAGCATACGTTTTTTAAGATTCTAGTACCTAAAATGCTTTGAAGCTTGTATAAAACTGCATATAGTAAAAGCGGTCAGAAATATGCTTTAAAATGGTAAAAGCATAAAAGCGAGCATTTTTTAACGTTTTTTAGCTTTCAATATCTGTATGGAAATGGATCATATTTGCTAGATTTTTCTATTTTTGTTTACCTGCTGCCTTGATGAATTCTCTTTTTCAATTTGGGATATTTTTCTTACCATTTTAAACCATATTTTATCTTTAAAGATAGTGCTCAAGGTATTATTGGATCCCACCTAGTACCAAGGGTAACAATTTCGATTTTTCTATTTTCTTACCATTTTGAACCATATCTATCTTTAAACATGGACTGGTCTTCTAATTCCATGTTTTGATAACAATCATACCCATATAAGCTTCGATTTAGGTCTTGCTTGAGATTTGGGTTCTCTACAATGTGACTACACCATATTAATTTGTTTACCATGAAATTCGGGTGGGGTTCAGATCATGCTCAAGTCATTTTCCGATATTTCACTAAAATCTATTATTTCTATAAAAAATTGGTATACTATTTGGGTCCGCATTGGGTAGGAATTATATTGGCACGAAACCAACCGAATTTTGCCCATCAAAATAGGATCTGGGTCTGGTTTAGATAAAATTGACAAGTACGAGTCTCGGGTCAAAATAACAGGCCTAGATAGTACTGTGTTATTGAATGTGAACTTGTGATGTGAACCCCAGACGAAATGTATATTTTACAAGTGTTTACGTGTCTATCAGATTTACATAGATATATGTTTAATTCTTGTCCTATATGTTATTCTAGGTGGCATGTAAAAGCTTGAGTTTTTACGCTTTGCTTTTACATTTTGTTTTTACAGGTCCCCAACGTTTTCATGTAAGAGCTTGCTTTTGAAAACCTTGATCCGTCCATTCTTCCCTTCTATCTGCATGGGAATTAGGGCTTGATTCTTCCTGTAGTCTATTTGCTCATTACCTTTCATGCATATTCAGAACATCCACTTAGATCTGACATCAGTTTAATGCAGAATATCCAAATCCATATAACCTAGAGTTGTTTTACATGTCTATTTAAATAAGCTCTCTGGCTGGAATTTATATTTGTTCCTATTAGTGAGCAGAACTCTACAGACAGATTAGAACTTCGATCACCAAAGAAAGAGACTACACAACAAAAAAGGAGAAAAATAATAAACTGATGAGCTACACCCAAGAATACATCTTTAGACAACTCTGCATATGTGACAGACATGCATCTGAGACAATACTTGCCCGACATGAGCATTGGAAAAGGTCAGCCCTTGTCTAGGCTCAAAAATGTTTCGGAACATGGACGTGTTAGTTAACCACTGTACACAAAGCCTCCAAGTTTGGGGGTAGATTACACAGTAGAATAGAAACAAGCCATGGGTTCAAATCCCCCCTCCAAGGCTCAATTAATTTATATGAAGCTTAACTGACTTGAGTTAAACACGCACATGAAAAAGCCATGTTCTTCTATTATTCTATAGTAGTTTAATGTAGCATTCTTCTAGGGCTTGTTTACTAGATTCCAGATACTTGTATATTACTGGGATGAGTAAATTATAAGAAACCCTTCCCATGACATTTTCTCAAAAACTTGAAATCCTATGTACATTAGAATATTTGAACAGTAGGTCCTGCCTTCAGACTGGTGCAAACATTTAGTCATACATGACCACAATTACATTGATAACACTGAATATATAAATATGCTAAACACAATAGTCTCATGTTAGTTTTTGTTCTTTTTATACTTCGTAATTTTATAATGTTACTGATATGCAGTTTGGTTATTATGGCTTAGATTTAGTGCAGTATGACAAGTACCAAACAATCAAGTATTTAACATCAAGGGATTCCTTCAAGTTCCAAGGAACATTGAGGATGGTTTCTTACAGGATTTTTTAGTTATATTTCCTTGTAACTTCCCTTAAATTTTTAGAGCACCCTACGACTGCTCAATGCTGGCCGAAGTCACGGAACTGTGTAATTTTCACAGCTAACTGCAATATAAACACTTTTTAGTACACATTTATACGCATACCCAAACACGTGGCCCGCCTGGCCGCAAACACCCCTCTGGCTCACTTGTCAGCCCGCTCATGCATGTCACCTGGCTGGCTCCCGTGTACACCCATCATTGTTCCCGAGGACCCAGCACTCTTAGGACCAAGAGCTCGTTCGTACGGTAACCTGCGCTACCGGCCTACCACCATCTGCAACAGACCCTACTGATTCTTTGCCTTTGGCTAATGATCTTGATAATTTTCTTATTATGTTATGAAGACCATGTTCTTGTAGAATGCATCCTGTTGTGAACTTTGTTTCTTACAATTATTCCTACATTGTTGTATCAATTTCTTATCTCGTTGTCATTTGTTATTCCTACTTTTGTTCAGACAACTCTTCAACATCCTGGTTGTCATGTGCTATGGATGAGGAAATGCAATATCTTCAGCCTGATGGCATATGAGACCGTGTTACTCTACCTTGAGGTACACACATGTTGGATGCAAATGGTTGTTCTCCGTCAAATGAACAATAACAAATATTAAAGAGTGACGACATTCATTAACATCAAAAGTGTCAAACAAAGAAGGCTATATATTAAATCATGCTGCCTGATACATAAGTTTGGAGTTCTACCTTTTTCATACATTGACTAGCAGATAAGCATTCACCAGGATGGCAGGTTACAGAACACAGGTGTGGACAGTTTGGTAATTTTCTGCACATAATAATGAAGAAATTCATAAGTATCATCTAATATACTAGATCAATGTGAACTTAAGACAGAAGACAGCTTATATTATATAAGGGTACAGTGTCATTCATATGGAAAAAAAGATGTAAATTGTAGAGGAGGATGAGGATGACTTGTGAAATGTTTAGATGTTAGAACTATTTTCATAGCAGCTGTGTGTTTCTCCAACTATTTGGAGTGTGTTCTGCAGATTCGTATTCTCCATTTGTTTTTACCTAACACGTCAACACCAAGTCCTTACAAATGGAGATGATAAGAAACTGGTCAAGGAAATAGACCAAAAAATAAAAAAAATTTAAGGCAGTCTAAAATGAGAATATTTAAGAAAGCAGCAGCTAGCAGAACTTAGGACAACATGTCAATATTTATTTATACACAATTGTACAATGATGTATGATAATTTAATTTAGTCTTTAAAATGTATAATGCACGCATTAACTAGGCAAGGGGAAATGGCATGCATGAAAATTTAATTAATAGCTTTGTCAATTCTTTCGTGGAGCTTTCTGAAGAGGGAGGCACAGATAATGATATGAAATAATATATAACATATAATTTTCTGAAAGAAGATGAGTGAGTAACTTGAATATGCATTTGATGTAAAAGGTTTGCAATTACTTACACATGTAAAGAGCTCCTTGTTTTCCAGTTATTTCATATGTTCTACCATAGATCTTGCATAAATAATTTATACTTTTTCTTTGCAAAAGACATCATTTACGATATATACAAAACTTAGAGATGATGTAATAATGATCCATATCATAAGTTGAAGACCAACCTAGTAATAAAAGACACCCTACGGCCAATGGAAGTTGAACTTGATCAACATACATGACTAAAATCTTGTTAGTTTGGATTATCCAAGAGATGTATAATCATGGTCTCTGATACAATTCACGCATGGAATAATATAATCTTGTTAGTTTGGATTATCCAAGAGATGTATAATCATGGTCTCTGATACAATTCACGCATGGAATAATATAATCAATCGTATATGAATTTGAAAAGAAACAAAACATATAATCATAGGATGAAAGAAAAATAGATGGAACAAACAAAATTGTAATTGTGTGCAGATCGACAATGGAATGTTTTAAATTTAGAGCAATCAAAAGTATAAAAATTATAGAGGAATAAAAAATAATTAATATGACTCAAGAAAATTTAGAGAAAAACAAAAACAATTTTGTACGCCTTGGAGAGAGAAAAATACATGTGAAGGAGGGGAGGAGTCAGAGAGAATTTAGAGGAAAAAGAATAAAAAAACGGCTTAAACTAGGTAAATCTGAAAAATGGATTTGGTTGAAGTAAAAATTGCGAGCTTGCTCTTTACAGTAGGATAGCCATCCTTCCTTCTTCCCATGAGGAATGTGACCCTAGTTACACATGACGTCGTAGCCCACCACCTGACGTCACGTGTAAGTGAGGGCCGGTAAGAAGAAAGAAGAATGGTTACACTACTTAGCAAACTGATAATTTTACTTCAACAAAATGTTCCTTTTTCAGCATTAACCTACTTTAAGCTGCTTTTATTATTTTCCACTAAATGCTATGTGAATCCTCCCTCCTCTGCATGTATTTCTCTATCTCCAATCTGTACATAATTCTTTTTTGTTTTCTTTCTCTAAATTTTCTTCAGTCATCTTAGTTATTTTTATTTTCTTTATAATTTTTTGAAACTTTTGATTACTCAAAATTCTAAATTTTGTACGATCGAACAACACAAGATTATAATTTTTTTTGTTTGTTCCATCTAATTTTTCTTTATTCCTATGATTATATGTTTTAATTCTACTTGAATGCATAAAAGATTGATTATATTATTCCATGCACAAATTGTATTCGAGATCAAGATTATACATCTTTGGATATTCCAAACTGACAAAATTCTGAGATATGTTGTCTGTCGATCAAATTCAACTTCAATTGATGGAAGGTTTGTTGTTTATTCTAGGTTGATCTTCAAATTATAGCATGAATTACTATTACATCATTGCTAAAGTTTGATCATGTGCATTTTGCAAATAAACATAGAAATTATTTATACAAGATTTGTGATATATGACGATGAGCAGTAATTGCAAATCTTTTACATTAAATGAATATGCAAACTACTCACTCCTTTTCTTTCAGAAAATTCATCATCATCCAAGCCTTCTCCCATCAAAATGGGATCAACTATAGAGCATAACAAAACTCACAAAAGATTTGACGAAATTTTTATAACAGACTGTTTTATGACCAACTGTCAACCCTCTATAATTCCTAGTCAAGCTAGCTATGAGCCTTAAAGGTTCATACCATAGAACCTACGCAGCTAGTTGGCAGGTAGGTAGACCTACCTTTTGCATATACAGTTTACGCTCATGCAACCAAGGAGCACCCTCCAAATTCCCCTTGTCTAATTAATGTCATTATGTAAGCCGCCTCCCATCACAATGGGTTGTCTAGGAATCTCGAGAAAGACTTGCAAAAAATTGACAAAGTTATTAATTGACTTTTCGTGCATGCCATTTTTTCCTTGCCTAATTAATGTGTCATTATACATTTTAAAACTAAATTAAATTAATATGTATTGTTGCAAAATTATGTAAAAATCAATTTTGACATGCTGAAATTGAATAGAAAATTCTAATTTGTCTTATTTGGACAGATATCATAGTAATTGGAAAGCAATAAACTATATTGCTAAGTTGCAACTTACTCTCAAAGGTCACCCATTTGCTAACCTCAAACTACTTTTATGTGAAATAGGCTACAATGGAATTTCAAGATTTTGTACTTAACTACCCTTAACCTTCCTTTAAACTTCCATCAAACTTAATTGTTGTTGTACCCCTTTCGGTTGAGCCCACTTGCAAGAGTTGGTGTCTTGCTAATAGTTGAAACGATAGTAAACCATTATCTGGTTTTCACACTAACTAGGATTGAAGGAAACAATAGTAACATGGAAGAATGTTATAAATTTATAAATATACAACTACGACAAATGGTAATGATTACAATGTGTCACATTATTGATCTTCACAACCGAATCATTTTGTTGACACTAATTTTCATACTTCTCACTTTCCTTCAATTTTTTTCTGCTGATTGATTGGTAAAGAGATTCCCAACATTAGTATCAGTCAGTATCACCTGGTATCAATTGCGGCCAGTATCAGATCAAGACATGCCAAAACCAATACGATACGGCTGATAGTCTCGGTATCGTCCAATAATGCAAACTATGCTTAGGAGTAAAAGGGTTGCATATCATATTAGCCAAGAACATAATTGGGGACCAAAATGTTGATTAAGATTATGTTGAAAGACATTGATCTATCAGATTTTACAGGAAGTAATATAAGCACATTAAGCAGAAACACCAACAAAAGAAGCCGTGAAGAGGAAAAAAAAACACATAATGAAATGACATACCTATGGCAAGGACCACCACATGACCGTATATGTTGCCTCTCCTTGTCACTCAAACTGTTATAGTACGTACACTCAAAAACATGCTTCATGGAACCACAATGACATGCTCGTTTAACGAGGACCTTGCAAGGGGGGCAGTCATCAGAATGGCAAGGTAAAGGGCAAGGATGAGGACAAGCAAGCTCTCTAACCTGAAATTATTTACGAACTCAAATTTAGTGACTAGCTACTAGAAAGAAATCATAGCTTTGAGTACTAACCAAAATTAACAAACCTCAGCCATTTCATTTCAGTTTTCACAGAGACCAATGCAAAATTGCGCAAAGATCAGTATCAGTCGGTACCTTAAATTTTTCAATAGATCATTATAATATGGACTTAGACTTTTGTGTGTAAAGAATCTGCTAAATCTGTATTATCTTATAATTGTGAATTGTTGCAATTTCGGATTGTAAATGAAACAAGACAAATTGTATTGATTTCAGCAAATTTTAAAATGGAACTCCAGGAAAGGGGACCAAAACTAGAACCAAAATCAACACCAAACAATATAAACAATGAAAAACTATGTTCTAAAACAATTTGTAATATATCTTTATTTTATTTTTTTGTAAGATGTCTTTATATATTGCAAGTCCAAACTCCCAAAACAATGAAACTCCGATCCTAAACCCAAAGTTAAAACTTGAAAAGAAAGACCAAAGACAAAGATTCCAAACAAATAGGAGTCCCATGACCATGCATAAAACACAAGATCAAACCTTTTGGCAAGGAAGAAGGCATTCTTCACATGAGTCAGCGAGTGCAATTTCGCCATCTAAAGGTAAGAGAGAGACTTTTTTGCCTCTTTCTTCCTGATGTATTTCCGATTTCAGAACATGACAACATTTTGTGCAGTAATGATTGCCACAAGGAAGAAGATTCCCGCATAAGTTCTGGCAGGAAAACCACATCTTTTTGGAACAAATCATCTGCAAACAACCACTTGAAAATGTTAAAAGCAGTATAAGTGCGCAAAGTGGAGTTATCTTATAAATACTTCAAAAATTGTTGTATATTTCTACAATATAATAGTTAGGTTAATATGTGACAAACCGGACGTTCTTCCCCAATATGCCGTCCATGGCATGGGATCCAGATTACTTCTTCACAGGGAGGACAAAGTGATCCAGGTATACATTCAATCCGCTTGTCTGTTTTCTTTTTCTTTGGTTTTAATGTGAATTCAGCGTTGGGAGGAGGTATAGGACCATGACACCTAGATGCAAGTGAAATAACTAATGTTAGAAATAGAGAACAAACATAAGTGATTCATTCAACAAACGTTGTGCTATAAATGATATTAATTCTTGTTGAATTATGTTTTGAACCTTAGTTTGCAAGAATGGCCACAAGAGAGCTCCTCCCCGCAAATCAATCTACAGGGTGGACATGCTCCATAGTGACATCTGTGGGGCTGGCAAGAAACAAAGGTAACAGTATTTATAGAAATTGCAAAGCAATAGAATATTGAAAAAACTTGAAGACTTGTCAAGTATGACCTATTTAAAAGCAGGGTTAAGTGTAAAACCAAAAACCAAATTGATTGGTGTATCACACTAGACTTCATCCAGTACTGACATCCTTGAGTACCCATGTAGAGAAATTATGATAACGTTCTCCAAAAGAACATATTTATGTAAGCAGGCATGATCTAACATCGGAAGCAGTAGCACCAAGGTTTTAAATATTGAATATTGTATTTATATCTGATTAGGTTCGGCATATCAAACGTCGTATGCCAGACAATATATCAGTATAAGCAAATATCAGGCATCAATATAAAGCATCCAAAGAGAAACCCATATACATAAATACTTACAAACACAATGTAAATGCAATATCCTAAATATCCCAGAAGTATCCTATCTAATGAAATCATTATAGCCTTTTCGAGAATCCATATGTCCTCACATCGTGCAAAGACAAACATTACAAGAGAAGAATAAAGTAATGAACCATAATAAAGGAATCTACTCAACTGTGCACTAAGAAGTTAAAAAGGTAGAAGCTACCCACCTCCGCTCATTACTCTTTTAGACAACTAAGCTTGAGTTCTTAAACCACTACAAATAGAAATTTTTCAGTACTCAAATAAGAGACAAGAGGAGGGGGACAAAACTAGGTTACACCCATTCACGAGTTTGTCTTATGCTATAAGAATCAGGCTATGGGCAGTAGTTTATGGACTTTTCCATCCTAGACATTAATACAAACATAACCGGATGAACCAACTTAACAATATCAGCTGATAGTTAGGCTTACCATCGTACAATTCATTATGTCTGCCTTGTTGCCATATCTTGCAGTGTCATGTGGTGTTCATACAACATAAGATACCAGGCCAAAAGGGAGACCTGAGCTACAAATTATAACTCAAATTTTCTTTGTTCGCCTTCCATGTTCTAATCAAAAGGGGCAATTTTCACTGGCTTTCATATTTTTTGCTGACAATGAGAAAATGAATTTCAGTGATAGTCCTCGAGACTAATAAGGGGCAAAGCATACAGGGAGAAAGATATCAA
>JANAVB010026199.1:7285351-7292539 GCA_029216955.1 Iris pallida | reverse complement strand
AAAGATCTGCTCGATAGATGAAAGATCCTTCAAAAGAGGTGAGCACACTGCTAAGGTGTAGATGGGAATGAGGTGAGCACGTGATTGATACGGATAATCTTGCCGGCAGGGATAAAGTAGCGTTGTGCCACCCTGGCAAGTTTATTCCTATGCGAGTGATCAGAGTCTCAATATACCGGCGTTAGATCTACCATACAGGAGGGGGCAACCCAGATAGTTGAATGGGAGGTGATCAACGGAGAAGCCAGGTAAGTGGACGAGTCTATTAGCGTGCTCTCTTTTGATATTGTGGTGGGCATAGATGACGCTCTTGGCCGGTTGATCTTCTGACCTGAGCAGGTGCATTACCTCCGCAGGGTGTGTCGACCTACCGCTCCTTCGTCTCCACGACGAAATAAGTAATCGTCAGCAAAGGCCAAGTAAGTGATTATCGGGCATCCGCTGCTGTGTGATAGTGCTGGAAGTTCGGCATGTTGGCCATATTTTGAGGTTCCTCTCTCAGACGTCTGCGCTGCCGCTATGATAAAGACTGTAGATGAAGAGGGTCGCCTTGTCTAACCCCCGCTGGATTTAAAAAATACCCCGCTTGGCCATTGATGACCGTGGAGAACCATGAGTTGCTGATAGATCTCCACACTAAGTTGATCCAATTCTCAGAGAAATCGAATGCCCTGAAGACCCAATCATAAATTGCCAATCCAGTCTATCGTAAGCTTTCTCCATAACGATTTGACTGCGATGTTTCCCCCTCTGGCTGGCACTTCATGTAGGTAACTAACTCTTGGGCTAGCTATTATCCTGGTTCCTCCGCGAACAAAGCCGCTCTGCTCTTCAGAAATCTTGGGGTGATCCCTGCCATTCTGGATACAATAATCTTGGATATGATCTTGTTGGTGAAAGTACACAAACTGATGGGTCGAAAGTCGCAAAAGGTCTCCGGGTTATCTTTTTTGGATGAGGATAAGCTTGGCGCTGGAGATGGCTTTGGGGTAGGTGGCTCCTTGGAAGAATGCGATGGCCGCTTCGGTGATATCCTGCTTAATTATCCCAGCACTTACGGAAAAAGACTCCTGAGAATCCGTCTGGGCCAGATGCTATGCTCATTAAGGGCCCAAAATCGCCTCTTTTACTTCCTGAACTGTGGGGATGCGCTCAAGCTGGCGTTGTCGGCTTCCGTTATGAGGGGGAATTTGGTCCAAGAAGGCGTGTCTTTGTGGACTGTTTCTTTGGAGAATAATTTGGAATAGAATTCCGTAGCGGCCGCTTGGATGCCTTTCTGGTCAGAAATTATGTTACCTCCCTCATCGGTGGTATGGTGGATCGCAGCTTTTGTCTCCGGCTGTTACGCAGGCATAAAAGTATTTCGAGTTTTTGTCCCCGTCGCTATCCCATTTCAATCTAGCTTTCTCTTCCAGAAGTCGCTCTCCACTTTATCCTAAATTTGAGCATGGCTTTGGTGAGGTTGAGGCATCCTGGCAGCCGGGGAGCGATCTGATGCAACCTGCCTTCGGCACGGTGACGTCGTCCTCAGCCACCCGGACCTTGGAAGATGTCCCCAAAACTTGTTTGCTCCATTGGACAATGCTTTCCTGGTAGCCTTAAGCCTATAGCTCAAGCGGGACAGGGGGTTGGGAGAGTCTTCGCTATTCCTACGCGTCTGCTACGATGTCCAAGAATTGGGGATGCTCGATCCAGAGGTCGAGGAATTATAAATCTTTTTGGATGGTTAGTATTATTTTGACTTCCAGAAGCAGCAGGCGTGGTCAATTCGGTGGAGTTGAGGTAGGAGAGTTGGTGGTATCCCCATGCCATGCAAGATGTTAGTGAGGGCTCTGTCGAGACGAGAGTACTGACGGCGGTTGCCTTCTTGCATGTTGCACCAGGTGAAAGCGTTGCCAGGAACTGAATCGGGGCAAGATTGGCATTGAAATGAAGTTGTTGAAGTCTTGCATGGCCAGGATAGGGGGGCCGTCCCCAATTTTCTCGTCTCTGCAGTGAGTGCATTGAAGTCCCCAACACAAAGCCAAGGAGAGTCACTGTGATTTTGGTGGATGTCGAGGAGATCGTTCCAGAGGTGTTTCCGCTCTAAGAAATCACAACTGCCGTGGACCGCCAAGTGGCACGCTCGGGAAGCATGGGGGTGGTCGAGCCAGCAGGTGAGGGCTTGCCGGGTGTCTTGGATACACCCGATAGTGACATCTTTCGAACCAAGGATCCAAATATCGTGTCTGCCAGCCATGGCTGTGGGGAGGCCTAGCTGCAGCTGGATGGATTTAAGTCTTTTGGAGGAAATTTTGGGTCAAGAATAATGAGGATGTCAATCTTATAGATTTTCTTCTTGAGCTGATGATTCTCCTGAGTGTAGGTTTGTTCCCCAGCCCGGGAACATTCCATGATAGGATATTAATCATTAAGGGATTCGTTGGGGGTTTGTTTAATCCGCGGAGGCAGATCTGGTTTAGGATGGTTATGGAATCTGCAAGGCCTTTCCTTGTTAAGACCTCGTTAACATTCTTAGTTGTGGTGGGATGACCACAAGTTGATTCCTTATTGGTCTAGGAGGACTGATCGATTCCCCGGCGGAGTCCATTGTTGGATCTTCTGAAGGGATAACTAAGGAGTCACTGGTGTTCTCTATCAGAAGCACGGATTGCTGGAGAGGAAATCCTGTCGCTAGAACCTGTTTGCCCCTCTGAACGAGGTCCGAGCCTAGGGTTGCAAGGGCTACTTCGATGGGGTCTTCGGAGGTGGGTCAGAGGTCCTCATTGAAAGAGACTAAGGAGTCTTGGTCGCATCTTCGACCTCGGAAAGGGGACCATGGCGCCAGTGTTCTCGACATAGTGGGGCCTCCGAAGACGATGGGGAAGCCACCTCCTCCGAATCAAGAGCATCAAATTGGTTGTATAGTGTGATGGCATGAGGTTGAGTGGGATCAAAGCGTTGCTAGAAGTCGATCTGGTCTGACATTCCTTCTCTGAGTTGAATCGGATGTGGGAGTTGGGAAGTGGGAAATGGCCCCCTGTGGGGTCCTCTCCTCTGTTTGCACCTTGTCGTTCCGACTGGTTTCTTCTTTAGTTCTGGATGGAGGTGGTGGAATGTTTTGGGGTGCCTCTTAGATGGCAGTGGTTGCAAAACAAAATGTGGTTGTCATAGATGATTTGTTGGTGTGAGTCCGGTTGCCCAATCAATTGAGATAAAGTTCGGTGGTTCTGAGGAAGGTCGAGTTCCACACAAATTTTGGCGTAGTGAGCCTTGGTGAGGTTGCTCGTCTCTGGCGCGGTGGCCACGTACGTGCCGAAGGAGTTAGCAATACGCCTAAGCGCTGCTGGAACAAAGCAAATGAGGGAAGATTGGGCAGGGTAACCCAAGCAACGACTTTCGGGAGTCTTCTCTGGTGTTGAAGCTAGTCGACCACTTGATGATCTTCATCTGGTGATATATATATATATACATATATATATATATATATATATATAAATTATCTAGTTATGTAATTGTATATAAAGAAATAATTTAAATGAATATATAAAATAACTTAAATATTAAAATGTAAAAATCTCCCCAAGTTTGGGGGTTTATATCCTATCCAACTTATAAAATTTCATCCTCAAAATTAAAATAAGACTTAAAAAAATATAATAGAGCAAAATATGATAAGAGTAAGTGTTCAACTCATAACTGTTTCTGCAAGGGTGAAGGAGGTAGGGTACAAAAATTTAAATGGGCACCATATTCTACCAGTTGGAGGGTTATTCTTAGTCTTACAATGGATAATGGGCATCTAGTTTGTTTGAGGGATTGGTTTGGTCTTGCATGGTTTAAAAATCAGTGGGATAAGAATTTCATCCGAGGTTGTTCTAAGGGTTAATAAGTCGTGCACGAGGTGTAATTGAAACGGAGCATAAGGATGGTATGTTTGTGTGGGACCTATGATCATGTGTGTAGGGTGGTTTGTCTAGTTCATGAGGGTGAATTTGTTGGAAGAAAAAGGCTAGTGTTGTGGTCCAAATATCGAATCACGGTAGGCATCAAATGACACTTGGTAGAATTTGACGTCATAAACACTTGATTTATCAACTCAAGTGGAGAACTTTTCAAGCATGAGAGGCATTCTTAGAGGTTGAATGACTAACCTTTCTATAAGCATTCCAAGGTTATTGACGGGGTCACAGATCATGCATACATTTTCTAATGGTCGATGTTGTGTTCATGCTTTGGGTTGAGAACTAGTAATCACAACAGAAAGAAGCATTATGTTATGCCTATAGACTATCTAGTAAAGGTGTGGTTTTGGTGACAATGTCATGACTAATAACACAATGGTATAACTAGGTAATACCTGCTAGATTCTCAATCTCAAGATGGGTGTCTATCGCCTCCATGGTAAATGCCTGTCCACGCCTTTGTCTATTTATTTCATGCCTAAAAAGAGATGCCTGGTCAGGTAAGGTGGTCTCTGTTGATATCCTTGTGGTGCTCCTATTCTCGGTGCTAGGGGTCTTGGCATCTGCTGCTGAGCTGGTACTAAAGCATGTAGTATTGGTCCTTGGGTCTGTTGATGCGTGCTAAGTCATTCATCCAGGCAATCTTTGACCTTGTGCTGCTCCAATCCACATCATAAAACACTGGCCCAACCGAATACGATAATCTCTCTGAATGTGCCCTTGTCTTCCTGTCATGACCCGTACCCACTTTTCAGATGCGAGCTCATGAGCAACCAGCTACGCATCAAGCGGACTCTAGCCCGACTCGAATACGTAAACGCTGTCACGGCTATGGTAAAACTGCCAAATCATGGCAAAACAATTCTATATCTCAAATCCATAATAAGTGTACGAACATGATGAACATTATGGGTCGTGGTCTGCAGCCCACTAGCATATGTCCAATAATACTCAAAGAATATAACAAGATCTCTAAAGTGAATCAATAAGCAGATATCTCATGATAAGGATGTAAAGCACGAAAGTAAACAATGTATATTACTGAAAAATACCTGAAGCATGCATCACGATCATCTACCACCCTGCTCTGCTAACTAACTCCATGCAATCGCTAAACCTGAAGAGATCATCAGGTCCTCAGGGGACATAGCAGAACATAAAACATGCCTATCTAGCAGTTTAATCATGTAAGATAATATAAACAGGATATAAACAAGGACGACACTAACTTGGTAAGAGACTACGACCAAACTGCTAACAAGTGACTAACGACAAGTGGCTGTTGACAGGTGACTATGAACTGGAATACAAGACAACTACACGTAACTGAACTGCTGGATAACAATGCACGAGATCAATGGAATACCAAACCCTCGCCCCGAGTGGACTAACAGGTTTGAACTAATCACTAACCCTTGTCCCGAGTGTGGACTCTCTGGTTAGTTCTAATCACTAACCCTCGTCCTGAGTGTGGACCCTCTGGTTAGTTTATGGCAAGGCAACCTCATCCCGAGTGTGGACTCTCTGGTGCAAGTATAACATCCTCGTCCCGAGTGTGGACTCTCTGTTGTAAACAGATTCGACAAACCCCTCATCCCGAGTGGACTCTCTGGTGCCAAGGAAACAAATACCCTCTGTCCCAAGTGTGGACTCTCTGGTACAACCGATCAACCCTCATCCCGAGTGTGGACTCTCTGGTTGAGGAAACATGTACAGGGAATAGCAGTTCAATCACACTACTCGTTCCAAGACACGACTCAGTCAGGGTATAGATGAGACTAGGTACGACTCAGTCAAGACACAGTCAGTCCAGTATAACTACACTGTCAAGTCAAGCAAGACCATAAACTGGTGAACACGGTATATAAAAATAGATAAATTAAGTCAACTAGAAAACTAATGAATCATATACATCTATAACAAATAGAGTATCAATGATAATACAATAATATATGAATACTATAACAATAAAATTAAACTGTAAGGGAGACGAGGTATCTTGTCTGGTGGTTGCACGTAGATCCATAATGTCATCAACTGATAAGCCATAAAATCCACACATCACAACTATCTCCGAAAGCTGAAATAGACATCACCAACATTCTCAAAATAGTCAAATTAGCTAGAATTGTCTGTCCTTAAGTCCAATTCTGGACACAGGAGTAAAACGGTAATTTTAGGTCAAAACGGTGTCCGTTCGTTGGCCCGCTTTGCACTGAAAAGCGTGCCAGAGTCAATGATCTCTAAGTCATCAAACTATATGTCTACAGATTCATTTTGATGATACGAACCCATTATGTCCAATTTTGGATTCCGATGGCCGTGCACAAAATCGCCCGTTGAATCGGATCGTAGGGCCCGCAAAACGGCGATCCGATCAACTATCTCAGAATTGGACCAAACTTGGCATACAGGACCAAAAAATGTTACGGTCCTGTTGGAGCAAGTTTCGTCTCGATCTAACGAACGTGCACAAAGTAATTTGGAAATTTGCACAGAGGCCGATACGGTAAATTTTGACGGATACGTATCAAATTCGTCGCGCACAACGCGACCAATTTGAATTCCGTCAAAGCCCCACGTCCGCATATATCCGTACGCACCTTTAGATGCTTATGAAGCACGACCACGTCGCCCAGATTGGCGGGACGCATATCGTATCGAAGAGTTTTTCATAATTTTTAGTTTTTCAAAACAAGTTTTTCATGATTTTCTATCCGATTTCTACTGCTTTCTAATCACGATAAATAAAACTAATAATGAGGTCTTTTTCATGTTAGGTTGTCTCAACATTTATTCAATTAGTTTTTTAAATCGCTCACTGGTTCGACCGAATTGGGCCTTCCAATATAGGGTCGGGGCTGTTCTGTATGCTATTTTTAAAACAGGCTTTTGTCGACGTTTGCATCGATTTATCATAGGGTTTTGATATTTTTCAATTAAAACTAAATGATGGCAAAAATATAAGTATAGTTTGGGATCGTACCGGAAGAAACGGTTCGTAAAATGAACCAGCGAGTGCGAAGAATTTGAAGGTCGAAGTGGTGTTGCCCGCTCTCCCTGCTATCCGCGATTGCCCTGTTTTTATCGTGCGCGCGCGTTCCTGGCCGACTCCGGCCGTGCACGGCGATAGCGCTGGTGGCGAGTGGCCGCCCAGGGTCGGAGGAGGGTGGCGCGCCATCAATTGGAGCGATGGTTTAGGTTTTTCGAGAGGTTTGTTGCACGCTATCTCCCCCTCTTCGAT